>JAVCKT010028042.1:0-31541 GCA_032273925.1 Rhynchotus rufescens | reverse complement strand
AGCAGGAGCCTCCGCAGCCTCCCTGGGCAGCCTGGGCCAGGGCTCGGGCACCCTCACACCAAACAAGTTCCTCCTCACGTGGAGATGGAGCTGCTGGGGTTTCAGCTTGTCCCCATTGCCCCTTGTCCTGTCTCTGGCCACCATCGAGAAGAGGTTGACCCCTTCCTCCCTCCATTCTGCCCATATACACATTGATCAGATCCCTTCTCAATCTTCTCTTCTCCAGGCTAAACAAGCCCAGCTCACTCAGTCTTTCCTCACACGTGAGATGCTCCAGGCCCTTCCTTCATCATCCTGGTTGCCCTCCGAGTCCTGTTGAGGCCCTGGAGCGCAGGGGAGGCCGTCGGGGAGGAGGCCGCGGTGCCGAGGGCTGCAGGATTTGAGGCTTTCCCAGTGGGTGTGTGCGCAGGGGCTGTGCGGGACGGGACGGGGTCTCATAAACAGGATTTTGTTCCGTGGGGGCTTTACATAGGTTAAAGTGGCCATGATGAAATACTTGACTGCACTCGGTAACAGGGACGTGCAGACACCTTCATCCAACTGGAGTGACTCCAAAAACGTCCCTTCCTCCGAGCAGCACCTGCGTTTGTGGGAGAACTATTGCAAGGGGCAAAACTCCTGTCCTGCTCAGGCCCCGTGATTTCCAGTGACACTTCCACATTTTCAGTTCTTTCTATGGTCACTGGTGTCGCACTGATGATTGCGCTGGTTGCATGAAGCAGCGCCGAAAACAGCAGCCCCAAGGTCACGGGGAGAAATCAAAGGCAAAGTTAAAGGAATCGCTAGTAACTCAAAGACACCTGTAATGCTGTTGCGGATGGAAAAGCAATGAGCGCAGTCTGGTTAGCGAGCATGCCTTGGGGCCGGTGCAGACCTGCCTGGAGGGCCTTCCTCACAAATGGACTGCCTTAAACAGGTGGGATGAACCAATCTAATGGCCAATAAGGTGAGTCAGATAGAAAATGGGATCTGATAAAAAATATTGCAGATTTGCTGAGAAATCCAATTAGACCCTGAGAATAAAAGGAGAGTTGGACGGCTGAGCCAAGGGCAGCCGAGTGGGCGCTGTGCGGGCGAGCGAGATGGGAGCTGCCTCCTCCCGGGCCTGTCCTCGCGCCGTTGCGCCTCGCTGAGAGCGAGCGGCGCCGGCAGCGCGTGGCTTCTGCGGGCAGTGTGTGCTTGGTGCTGGAGGAGGCCAGGCACGGAACTCGTGACCAGTTCTACAGGGGGGTCCCTGCGCTTCTCGGTACGAAAATAGAAAGGCGGAATCTGCTTTGCTTGGGAGGAGAATATTGGGTCCTTGCGTGCAGAGAGCGTCAGGAAACGTGCACGCTGCTCCCTGTGCAAGGGCCAGGCTTTGTGTGGGATATGGGATTCCCAGATATTCCAGGCATGATGGTCAGCGACGAGCCACGGCAGAGCTGGCTGGGCTGAAGGCTTCCGAAGCAGGGGCTGGTCGAGGATGTCCCAAGCCCGGAGCGACGGCAGCACAGAGGGGAGGACAGCACTAACGGCAGCAGTATTTCATCTTACGGAAGGTCTGAGCAGAAGGTTCGTGGCCATCCTCAAGTCTTTGCCATTGCTCATCCAGTGCAGGGATCTATCATGTTTAGGACATCAGACATGTGTAAACAGTGTCGCAGTCACAGCAGGTTAGGAAGAAACTGATGGAAAGCACAAAATCCGAGGCCGAGTGTCCCAGCTTAGCTCAAAGGTAAGCTATTAGCTGCACAGAAAGAGGTGGAAATGAAATTTAAATCCTGGTAAAAGACAATTGCAGCACTTAAAAATCATTTAGTCATGCTAGTGGCACTTTGCATATTTTCTTCTATTATCCCTTTTTAATGAAACATGCAAAAAGTGTGTGTGTCATTTGAGTTTGCCTCCTATCATCTCCAGCCAGCGAGTTTGCTGTCGCTGAGCAGTGTTTCTTTGCTGCAGAAATATTGCGCTGTGCTCTTGGAGAAATAAAATTTCCATATGTTTGATACATTAAAAGTATTCTGAGTATTAAAAGCAAAAATAATAGACCTCCTTTCATGGGCGTGACGAATGCAGTCTGGTGAGATTAACTTCAGGAGCAAAATGCATTAAACTGAATTATGGTAATGGGAGTATACTTCTCTCAACGGGAGATGGCTATACTCTTTATTTATCACAGATCCTGATGAGGAAATTGTCCTCAAATTCCTTAAAAGCTTTCACGCACCATCCAAACAAGCGGCTGAAACAGCCATCCATCAGGATCTGTTTTGTTCCTGCTGCGGGTCCTCCTTGGCTTGGCTTTGGCCCTCGCAGCCGCGATCCGCTCGCTTGCGCTCTGCTCTGAAATTTGAGCTTTCGATGAAATAGCTCTTGCAGAAAAAATACTGCCTGCCAAATTCCTCACCTACACCTAAACAGTTTACTTATTTATTTATTTATTTCATAATTATGCTGAGGAAGAAATGTTACTTTGCAGCTAATGTATGCAAAGGGGAAAAACGCCATCTGTAAACATGGAAGAGATAGCAAATAAATTTTTTTAAGAGGAAGCTATATCTGGGTAATAAATAAAGATTGATGAGGCCCATTCCATTAATAACCTCCAGTTATTTTATGACTCTGCGTGGACCAAGGCAGTCGCATCCCAGGTGACTGTGGTTTTCCGTTCGCTGCAGAGCCTGCAGTGCTGCCAGGCTGCAGCGGGGCGCGGAGCGCCGTGCCATGCCTCAGTTTGTGCAGCATTTTGGGGCTATTTTGGGCTCATATCAAGTGGTTGCACATTGATTTTTTTTTAACCATATGCACAATTATAATGATAGGACTAGGGGAAACGGCCACAAATTAAAGCGCCAAAAGTTCGATAGGAACTTAGGGGAAAATTTCTTAACAGCGAGGGTGCCCGAGCCCTGGCCCAGGCTGCCCAGGGAGGCTGCGGAGGCTCCTGCTCTGCAGATCTCCCAAACCCGCCTGGAAGGACCGGGTGCCCCGTGCTCTGGGTGTCCCTGCTGGAGCAGGGGCTGCACTGAGTGATCTCTAGGGATCTCTTCCAACCTTATGGATTCTGGGATTCTATGTAGTTATGGCTGGTGATTCTGAAAGCAGGTCTTGGAAGATTAAACGTGGATATTTGGGGCCAGAGTGGGGAGTCTGCTGTGCGGGGCCCATTCCTGCACAGGCCCCACTGCTGTCACTGGGGATCTGCGGTGACGCTGGAGCCGTGAGCCCGGCCGTGCGCCCAGCGCTGTCACTGCTGGGTTTTGCTCTGAATACATGAAGAGCAAACACTGGGAGTTGCACCGGGAGTTGCTTGGAATCTTCCCGTTGCAGAAAGAGCAACACCAGGAGTCACCTGGAATGTGCCCATGGTTGTGAACAGCAGCACGCTGAGCTGTGCCTCCTGCAGGCAGGGGCGCTGGGCGGCAGCAGTGCGGAGAGCGCGTGCGTGTGCAATTAGAGCAAACGATCATCAGCGTTTGCTGGTCATTGTCATGAAGGATGCGAGTGGCGCAGCTGGCCGCAGCGCAGCGCGGTTCCCGCTTGCTCCCGCTCGCGTAGGGAAAGCGACACGGGGGGGAACGGGAACGGTGCAGAGGGGCGCAGAGCACGCGTGGCCGCGCGCCCGCCGCCCCGGCGCCCTCGCTGCACCTCCCGGCCTCTGCAGCTCTGCTCTGCGCGGGTCCTCGTGCCGCGAGGCGTCCCAGCGCGGGGCGGCCGAGACGGGGACATGGGCTCCCGGGGGAAACTGCCGCCCGCCGCGCGCCCGCCCCGGCATCTGCCGCGCCGCCGCCTCTCCAAGGGCCTGTCCCGCCCGGCGCCTCCGGGTCAACCCGCGCGCCAGGCGGGAAGAGGCGCCCGGACCCAGAGGCGCTTGGGAACGAGCCTGCTGCCTGTGATTTATTGTTTTAATTAAAAGCTTTTTAAGCTTTAATTAAAAAGGTACATGAGCACTCAGTATTCAAGAAAAATGCCTTTGTGTTCAGGTCAATTGAATAACGTGAAATATAATGAGATACATATTTCTAGTCCAGAGCATCGCACGCGGAAAAGCAGGATACATAATTAAAAAGTAAATTTAAACTGATATAAGATAGCTGTTGTCAGACAAAATAAAAGGCGATGCTCTAAGCTAACGCCAGCCGAGAGGCCTTTTCCCTGGGGCAACATCGCTGAAAAGGCAAGGAGGGACAAACTGGGCCGTCCTCTCGGGATCGGGATCGGCCCCTGCTCTTCAAGCAGACACGGCAGCGGCTGCCCTCGCTGCTTGTCCTCTGCTAGTGCAACCCTGAGGCATCCGGGGCAAGGTGCAACCGGCAGCGAAAAGCTGGAACGGCCTCGTCGCTCAAGCCACATTTGGGATAAGTGACCGCGGCTTGATAAAGATAAGCGTGAGCGGCTGCTCTGCTTAATAAAAACCTCATGTTCTCCTAACCAAGCCCAAAGAAAGGAAAATAGTACTGTATTTTTTCACTTTAAAAAGTCATCATTGTTTTCAATAGACTTCAGGTGTTTGAGAAACTTGGGGAGTTTGCATATGAAATCAGAAGGAGCCATAAAATGTGCATCAATCTCCAACCCTCTTGTCTTGTTTAGCCACACTCTTTAATAGCTGTCATCAAATTCCAATTTGTAGGAGGTCAGGGGGAAGATGTTTTTCAGTAAAAATATAGACTCACTAAATCCAAATCCCCTTTCAAGCTGATTTTAACATTACTGAGCAAAGTGAGTCTTACAAAACTCTATAAAGTTATTTATCTGGTTCCTAAGAACAAAATATTTTACTATCTTTTAGAAAACTCAGAAAATGCAGCGATTCCCTCCTAGGACACGTTGGCTGCGGGAGGCAGATGCCCTCGTGCCAAGGCCACTCTGGGGCGGGTGTGCTGGATGGTGCCACTGAAATGTGCCCCCTTGAAGGAGCTCTTGGTTTCTTTCGCTCTCCAACGGGCAGAAGGGACAGCTTTGTGAGCAGGCATTTAGTTTGCAGCAGGAGCGGGGTAGAACAAGCACAGAACACTAGCAGGAAGCGATCAGGACACAGTTAGGAAGGACGAGACACTCAGAGCTCTATGGAGACTGCAGCGAGCTGAGCTCGCGGCCTGGACTTGGCACAGGGCCGTCATGACCTGCACGAGACGTGGTCATGGCCGTAATCGTGAAATTGTTCACCTTTAATTAAACTCAGACTGTGTCTTGGAATGCTGCTGTCCCCTGGGAGATCCATGGAAAAGTGTCCATGAGTTGGGATATCGACGGGTTGACTTGGAGGACTTGCACCCAGCGCTTTGGGAAGCAACTTGTTGCAGTCCATTAGATGCATTAAAAACCTTCATTAAAGAATATCATTTACATCCAGGACTACTCCTGAAGAACTGCCTGTGTTTTCTTATATTGGTAATTTTCTTCAAGTGGTGGAGAGTGTGGAAAGGCAGCCGGAGCTGCTGGTGCTCTGCTCCCCGCCTGCGTCCGCAGAGCTGCTGGCTTTGCTGCGGGGCTGGGCGCACACACACGTCTCACACACGTGTCTGCCCTCGCTCGCCCGCTGTCGATCCCGCAAACTGGGCCTGCCGGACTCCCAGCCTCCCTGCTCCGCGTGGCTCCCACGGGAGCGCGGCGGGGCGAGCTCGCGCTCCGGAGGAGCCCAGCTGGGCCGATCCGTGACTACGGCGCCTTGATACAGACCCAGAACCTAATGAACTGCATAAATAGAAAATCCAAGCTCTGCACACGCCCTGCAAAATGACGGTGTTAAATACACAATGTATTTGTGTCTGCCTCTCGGAGAATGGAAATGAATTTGGAACAACAGCAGCAGCTAAAATTAACACGACTTCTATCTGCTTAGCCAGTGCTCGCTGACTCCTGTTTCTAAGGAAACAGGCAATCAGCTGGCATGAAAAGACATCTTCTTAAATGCTCAGAATTGTTTGAAGTCTAATACTGTGGGGCTGCGTCCTGTCAGCTTAACGGCAGGCCCCCTTCTTTATTTTGAAACAAACTTTCCCACCAAAATAATCAGAATTTCCTCTGGGGCACTGAAATCCAGTAGGGATCTACTAGTTAAAAGTCAATTTTAGCACTTCTGAAATATCGTTCAAACTAGCGTAATTCTGCAGACTGCTCCCGGCCTCGTTTGTGCTTCTCCTGTCCCAGGTTGATGATGAACAGAGCGGTCCCGGAGCAGGTCCCTTGGTGACCACCCTGCCCCGTGCCCGCGCCGAGCTGCGCCCGCCGGTGCCGCCTCCTCCTCCTCGGAGCCCTTCCTTGCATCCCGTCCCGCTCCCGTCCTGCGCTGCCAACCCCCTGTGTCCCTGTGTCCGTGCTCATCCCCCCTCCCAAAGGAGACATTTAGGAATCAACACAAAGCCCTGCACACTCACCGCCCCCTCTGCCGCCTCCCTCCCTGGGCTGGCAGCCTCCTCCCCTGTTGATCTCTGTTTATTTGCACCAGTTTGCCTGGTACAACAGAGCCGCGTTTTCTAACTCAGGTTCCGACACAAAAAGCAAAGTTCCCAGCACCAAACACAGCTTTTCCTCCTGCTTTCGCCGCCTGGCACCTTGCTCCTGGGCTGCCACCCTTTGGCGGGCAGGGAATGGGCTTGAAAGCCAACGTCCCCGGGCTCGCCGGGGCAGCCTGCGGCACCCACGGGCCCGCGAGCGCTGCGCTTGCCTGCTGCGCTGGGGTCCCCTCCACTTTGGATGGGCCTTGGGCTCCTCGCCCTGCTGTGTTCCAGCTTTCATAATATTCTTCTTTCCATTATCTTTCCTTCTGCCTCAGAATGCGTGGTGCATTCTGTGTATTAGTTCAAGCACGATATCAAGCAGAGTGCAAAGAGTTAAAGCAAGTCAGCTGCATCCCTGGGAGTTCTTGAGAGTTAACACCAAAGTTAGTCTTATTACGTTTTAATGTAGGAGTTTGTTTTTTTTAATGTTGTTTTGCATGAATATACTTCAAAGGAACAGCACAGAAAATATCCCGAACTATGACTAAGAACCAGTGATCAGCAGAATCATCTCCATCTGCTTTGCAGAATCGACTCTTAGTGCAGCTGGCCAGTAGAAGTGTTTCCCAATGACAAGGGAGCACCAAGCAGACAGAGCAGCGCGCGAGATGCTCGCACGGGGTGGTGCAGGGAATAGTGACCACGGAGGACACCCGCTTCCAGCAGGCGACAGGCCTGGCCTTGCACGCACCTTGTTCTGGCATGAGCTGCTCTGTGGGGAGACTAATTCTTCTGCAAAAAGGTTATTCAATTACTGGTGGGGGTATTAGGTGCGCTGCTGTCACACCTATTTCTAGTGGCCCTTGCTCCCCAATCCCCAATGCTACCGTAATCCCAACTGCACAAAAACGCACAGAAACACAGAAAATGTGAGGAGAGCAATTCAGCATTGACTTCTTATCTAGAAAAGTAAGCTGGTTTGATAGCTAGTTAAAAATTAGAACTGATTCACTGTGATATGAAACATCTGCCATGTGTTGAACGCTGTCATTTCCCTGTGAATAGTTGTGATTTAATTATTTTCATGGTATGAATGTTTTACTGGAGGAAGAAGACAGCCTGGGACAAGTGGTGATGCTGGTGCGAGTCCTACTCCTAAAGCAGAAAAAAACCAGGAACTGCGTTTAGAGGAGGCATCAACCTGCCTCTTTCACAACCCATTTAAGCACCATAAATTGTAAGATTTCCTGTCTCCATGAAAGGGATTTAAAAGACTTTCCCACACCAAAGCATTTGTTCCTCGGTCTCTGTCTTTCCTTTTTCTTACAGAATATCTATCAATACACAAGTGCATGCCAGAGCAGCACAAGAGCAGCAGTGTCCGTCCTGGCCTGTGCCCGGGGTGTTTTCCTGAATTCTGGTAAATGCTGGAGGAAGCGCATGGGCCCCCGTGCCCTGTCCCTGGCGAGGGACGCGCGGCTGAGTGAGGCTGCTGCGCGATGCTCAGATAACGCTCCGGCAGAGCGGAGCCCCCGGCAGCGCCCAGGTATGAGGGATGGCTGCAGACAGCGCCGTTTGGAAGATCGCAGCAGTGTATCGCCTCGGTTCCCGTTCATTCATATCTATTAATACCAGGGTTATAACACATATAAATCACAGCGCTCCACTAGCTGCAATAAACATTTTAGCCAAGCAGAAAGCAGAGCAGTAGGGTGGACCGTTGTGGAAGATAAATTATAAAGATCCACCGCTAAGTTCGGAGGCGCTTGAATCACAAGAGTATTTTTTTCAGAAAACATTTGAGAGGTAAAATTGAAGTGTTTCCAAAGTCTGACTGTATTTATGACTTCTAAATTATAAAGGATCTCTCACTTTCGGTCTAAGTTGACTCTTCAGGATTTACAGCGGCACTAGTGCCCGAGCCAGCTCCAGTCCTTGATTTCTGTGGTGTCTCCTTGGTGCTTCAGGAACAGGCCCATTGTGGGCACGGCGGTGGGAGCTGCGGATCCGCCGGGATGCCCGGCGCCGGAGCGGGCACGCGCGGGAGCCCCGTGCAGAGCGTGTCCGGCCGCGGCAGCGCCCGCCTGCCGCCCGGCCCCGCTCCCTGCACGTCGAGCCCCTGCGGGAGCTGCCCCCGTGGGCAGGGGCCTCCCTGAAAAGCACCCTGGAAAGGCAGGAAGCGGCAAGAAATCCCAGGGCTTCCCATTCCACGAGAATTTATTCCCATGGAAGGGGAGAAGGGAAGTGGGCGGCGCGTGCGCTGCAGGCGAGCAGCGGGGCCCGTCCCTCGCTGGGATGTCGGGCAGCAGTGCGGTTGCCGTCACATAGGGAGGGCTCCACGAGCAGCACGGAGGGACTCGTGTGCCAACGCCTGCGTTCGGGCTTTGCTGCACGTGCGTAGGAAGCCTATTCAGAAGGGATGAGGCACGCAGGAAAAACGACATTTCTGAGGTCAAGGAACTACGGGGAAACACAGGTTTGGTATCATAACAACTGTCTCACTATCCCTGAAACCTAAAGAAAGGAAGCACAGCCATAAGGGCTGTAGGAGCCCTTTTGGAGGCAGCAGTGCCGTCGCTGCCGGCAGGGAGCCTGGCGAGATGCGCCGCGGGGCCTCTGCAGCGCTGCTCTGCACCATGCCCGGTGCAGCCCGGCGGGTGGCCAGGCTGCTACCTGCAAAGCAGAGCACGGCCTCCTCGGCAAGGGGGACGGCTCGGAACGGGGCTGCTGCGGAGGCCAGGGCCGCCCCGTGGCTCGCGGGCTGGGGAGCGTCAGGATAAGGACAGGCCTAGCCCTTGAGCAGGGAAAGGACGTGCCCGGACGGGCGGTATGGAGCCGGGCTTTGCGCTGGGTCGAGCCCATGCTGAGCTGCGGGCCCGGGCAGAGGGCAAAGGGACCCTTGGCTGACGGGAGGGCCCGCGGTGCTCCGAGGCGCCGCAGGGCCCTTGCGTGGCGCGCGGCTCAGGAGAAGCCGAGCTGCGGCTCCGCTGCCCGCGGAGCAGCGCGGCGCCTCGGCAGCCCGCTGCGCCTGCTCGCCCTTTATCCTCTGCGGACAGCTTAGCAGAGGGGCTAGGGACATCACGGTGGGACAACGTGTCGCTGCGCGCTGGAGACACGACGCGTAAATAACACTTCCCCAAACATCTCCTGTATATTTTTAGCTCTTGAGTCTGGATTTTTGAAACTTATCTCTTTCAATACACATTCAATACACATTCAATACTTTCAATACTTTCAATACACATTCATCTGACAGGCCTAAATTACCTGTTCTTACAGATTTTTTTTCCTCTTTTTCCCCTTTCCCTGGGACTCTCGAAGCCCACGTGGATGCACCGATAGTTTCCTGGCTTTAGGTATCTGAGGGCCCAGCGAACCCCACGTGTCCCCTCTGGGGCTCCTGCACAGGCAGGACTCAGCATTGCTCCTGCCACAGCTGCTCTGGCTTCATCATACATTAAAGGGCTGCATTAAATATTCCTTTGCCTCTTTAAAATTGTAGAGGAGGCACCATTTGCTGGCTTGCAGAATATGAGAGAGCGCTCTACGTATTTAAAAGCAGACAAGTTAGTAAATTAAATTGATTCATGGCTTAATCTAACGAGAGCTGATTCCTGCCCTGTAGTCTAGCGGATGCTAATTTATTTATTATGGACCTTACACACTCATAATGACACGTATATCTCAGGGCTGGGTTTTCCTTTATCTGAAATGCTGCATTTTTGTCCGTCAACACACATATGCCAAGGCAGCCTCCTGGGAACCCCTCTCTTGTTCCGTCTCTTCGCTGTCCCAGTGGAATTCCCTTTGACTATGTTTCTTTCCCGCTGCCGTGCCCAGCTCCCTGGGAGGCCGCGGTGGCTCCGGTGGCTGCGCGGGACGGCGCCTGGATCCGGCCTCCCGTTCGGCCGCTCCTGCAGGAGCAGAGCGCAGTGCTGGAGGGTCTAAGGGAGAAGCTGTAAGAAACGACCGGGAGTCACTGGAAGCAATTGAAGACTCTTCAAGCAACCTGGGTAAGGCCTGACCTCGGGCATTTCGGAGGGCTGGAGCTGACAGACCTTAACAAATTCTGGGGAAGGAAGCGGGAGGAGGGAGTCTCCCAAGTGTTTTTGACAACTTCTGTTTTTCCCCAACGCTGCTTTTGAAGTGAGGCTTGTTTAGTTAGGAGTTGGGGTTTTCATTCCTTCCCGCCAAAGAGAACTAGCCAGCACGGGGCCGCGGGGTGGCTGCAGCGCGGTGCCGCCTGCGGCCGCGGGCAGCCCCGGCAGCGCCCGGGCGCGGGCAGCCCCGGCAGGCGCCGCCCGGCGGTCCCAGTGCGGGGGAAATCGGAATGTCAGACATTTCCCCGGATCCGAAACTCATGTAGAAATAAACTGTAATCCCAGTGCTGGTTATCTGAGTCTTTCAGACGTTCCCCCGAGACATGCGGCTAATGAGGATCACTGCTATATTGCATGTGAGCATCCTGATTTCCTTCAGTCAGAAAATACCCTAAGTAAGAGGAGTACGGGTGTGTTTTGCACAGACGTGGGCACAGCAGCACCTCTGCGCTCGGATCCGCATGTGATCCCGGCCAGTATCTTGCTGGCCCCTTTTTAAGGAATTTCTGTGAAGGGATTTTTGTAAGGTGTTTATGGCCCATGGTTTGTTCGGAACCAGCCAAATCATCATCACCAAATCCCCTTCCCTTCCCTCTTCCTCTGCGATGCTCCGTGAGCCAAAGCCGTGCAAGCTGAGGGGACTTTGTGTCCCCCGTCAGGCGTGCTGCCGGCGCCGGGAGAGGCTGCGGCTCAGCGTGGCTCCCGGGCCAAGCTGGGCTGCGGGAGAGCCCAGCCCGCGGGCGCCCGGACACGCGACGCGCTGGCCGTGAGCAGCGTCCTGGGCACCGGCAGACATCCACTTCCAATTGCATCCATGCAGTCCCGGGTAAAACGCAAAGCTAGGGCTGCGGCAAGCACTGGCTTTCCTTTCTTCCTAGTATATGTTTAATAGAGGGGACTTTGAATGTTAAATCTATACGAGATCTGCACAGGAGATGGAAGGGATTCTTTATGATAGCTGATAAATACAAATAAGGGCACCAATACTGTTTTTTTTTCTCTTCATTTTGTTGTATTGGAATTGAGTCACGCTTTAGGCGTAGAAATAATGTCTGTCTTTGCTCGAGCAGTGAAATACCTGATACTCTTCATCTCTGGATAGTATTGCTTTTCATACATTTTTCACAGTTTGGTTAAATATCACCGAGTTGTCCAGCAAAACATGGCCTAATTGTTAAATACCTATTGAATTGCAGAGTTCTGTTGTTTAAAAATGGATCAAAAGTAGGAGAATTCATCAGTTAATGAGAAAGCTAAACATGAGTAGTAGGTACACGTGCCAAAGTTCATATCTATGTGTGAATCTTAACTCATAAGGAAGGTAAAATTGCAGAGCTTCTATGTCTAAAAATACCATGGCTTGTATCACACATCCGCGTGTGGCAAAAGGTTATTGCTGTAGCTTTTAATGAAGGGAAATTGGAGCAAGCATAAGCCTCATTAGCAGTTAGGGAATGGGAAAGAGAAAAAGGGAGATCAAGTAGCGAGAGCTGCAGGATGAGGGGGGAGCAGAGAAGGGCCCTTGTGCAGCGGCCCTGGCCTCGCAGCCGCCGGCAGAGCCACGGTGGGCTGGCCGGGTGCGCTGCGACTCCGCGTTGGCACCGCTCTGCGCTGGCACCGCTCTGTTCCTGCACTGCTCTGCATTGGCACCGCTCCGTTCCTGCACTGCTCTGCGCTGGCACCGCTCTGTTCCTGCACCGCTCTGCGCTGGCACCGCTCCGTTCCTGCACCTTCCTGCCCTTGCCGGAGTTCCCGCGGCGCCGGGATCAGCAGGAAGGCGCCGCAGCGGGGCCGGAGCTCCCGTTGCTCGGCCAGAGAGCTGCGGAGCTCCCTGCTGTCCCGGCCGCGGGGCCGGGCGCCCTGCACGGCGCGGTGCCAGCGCAGCCCTCTGCCCCGTGCGCCAGCTCGTGCTCTGCACAGGCCCCCAGCCCCAGCTCCCGTGTTCTGCACCCCCTCTCCCCGTGTTGCTCAGGGAAGCGTCGCTCTTCCTGATTACTCGGGTGCTTTTCATAGCCCGTCGAATTAAGCGTGTGTGATTTATTACCTGCGCTGAGCACCAGATGTATGCACAAAATTACAGCCCTGCATTTAGTTGAAGGCAGGAATCTTCCGGAAGGTAAATATATATGCAAATTGTGAGACCATGTTGCAGCCTCCGGCTTGCCAAGACACACTGAGCCCCTCGCAGGGGTGACCCCCTCGCTGCGGGCCCTGCGGGGCTGGGCCTGGGTGCATGGTGGGGCTCGGCAGTGCCCTTTCTTACAGGTTCCCAGCCTTTGGAGCGCCCGTCGGGGCTGGTGCCGGCCGTGCTGCCGCCGGGCACCGGGACGGGGCCCTCCTGCAGGACACGGCTGCGCACGGGGTCCCCCTCGGTGCTCGGGGACCCCCGCCCAGCTCAAGGTGCCTCTGCTGCCCCACGGGCGCTTGCACAGGTTTGATTTATTGTTATCTATTGATCTGATATTAATTATGTGACTAAAGGTCCCTTGGGCGAGACAGAGCATCGCCACCTTCCCTGTCATTTGGAGGTGTCACTGGGAGCGCTCGGGGGCTTGCCCTTCGCTCAGCCTGGAGCGGTTATCCCTCTGTGCCCCACACGGTCAGCCGTCAGCCCGGGGACTTCGGCTGCAGCCCAAGGGACATCAGGGACCTCGAGGTAATGGGGCCTTTCCAGTTAAGTGAGGGCACTGCAAATTTTGTGCATTGCTTTATAAATAAAATTCACACAAGAATGAAACCGAGTGCTCCCCGTGTGTGCCGTGCATAGAGGCTGCCTTAATGCTTGCAGTTTGCAGGACTTGCCATTCTCTCTGTTTATTTTTGCCAAAATAATGCCCTTGGTGGGCAATTTCCAGATCCCTTAATTTGTTTTGTTTGAAATGCTTCTAGCAGTCACATACGATGGCATAATGATGGCACAGAGCTTGTTATTTAGCAACTAATTTAAATGAAAATAGACATAATTTAAATAGACTGAAATGTCCTTTAATACTATTTTTAAAGACTAATGGAAATGCTGCGCTGGCCCATGCGGTGCTGCGTTGCATATAAAACAAACAGAATTGTTCAGATGAATTTAGATGATCCTTTCAACCCGTCATGAGGTTGTTCTAGTGCGGAAAAGCTCCACAGTGATAAGATTTATCAAAGGGCTTGCGAAGCGCTTTGATACAAAAGGGATATTTATTTCCCTGCAGGCTCGCTTCTCCCGGAGGTGGTAGCAGTGCCGCTTTTCCTTTCTTTTCCTCCTTCCTTGCGATTCTGCTTCCCAGGTGTCTCCGGGACGCAGCAGAGCGGGGCCGGCCGGGCCGACGCGGGGCCGGGGCCGGCCGGGCCGGCGGGAGGCGCAGCCGGTCGCCCTCGCCCGCCTGGGCCGCCCGGCCTCCTGCGGCCCGGTTTGGGGTGGTGGTTGCTGGTGAGAGCCCGACTCGTCCTTTCCCCCGGCACTTCTGGGTGCTGGGGAGCAGAGCGCAGCACACAGCTGGCTGGAGCAGGGCAGAGGCCAGCGCAAGCAGGGAGGCCCCTTCCCGGGATAGGAGGTCTGACATAAGGTGCCGGAGCCAGGATGGAGGCCGGAGCTTTCCTGGGAGCAGCTCTGCTGGGGGCACAGGCCCCTGGGCCCCGAAACAAGCGCTGGGATCCCAGCGGGCCGGAACCGCTATTCGGAGCCGAGACTTGGCCCTGGCTCTTCCCCCGCCCAGCCGAACCCACCGACATGCCAGTTTTCTGTGATTCCTTAGAAATCTGCTTAGCTTTCCTGGAAAAGCGCAGGTCTTAGTCTCGCCCTGATCACAAAGTTTATTAAACCACTACAGTTGCATAAATTAATTCCTGTCGTGCAGCATTTAATCTTATTAAGTACCCGTTTAAGACGCCTGTTCCCTGGTGCAGGAAGATTAGCGTGTTGCCGTGCACGGCAAGGCGGCAGTAGCTCCGTTTTACTGAAATTGTTGCTTTCTGAGCATCTCTGGGACAGTCTGAAGCAGGATTGCCTGCCATTGGGTCTGTGCCGCCTCCACGTGTCCCTAGCCAGGTGCAGAGGGACCCTGAGCAGCAGCCGGAGCAGCTCCCGTGGTCCCGCGCTGCCGATGCCGCTGCATCGGGCAGCCTGGGCACTATTGGGGCAGCCTTGAACAGCTCAAAAACAAATAAAGTGGCATACACCAAAGGCAGCATGAGTTCAAATTTCCCCATGCTTGTTGCTAATTTTATTTTATTTATTGCTTTTCTTTCTGCATAACAATTTCTGAGGGGGGTGTTGTGGTGTGAAAGCCCTGAGCTGCAGCAAGGCAGCTGCCACAGCCCTGCGTGCAGGGCAGAGCAGGGCCACTTCAGTGCCGGAAAATCAAGGCACCCCTAATCCCTGCTGCTTAAAAACTGCTTTGGAATAAGAGGGAGCCACAGAGAAGTCCATTTTTGGGGTTTCTCCCATTCTGTTTCATTGACTTCTCCATTTATTAGCCATTGAGTCCAGTCGTTACTAATGCAGTTACTGCTGTATCTGTGTAGTGATAATTTCAGTTTGCTTGCATGGAAAAATCATTAAAAATATCGATAGTTGTCTACATGATGTGGTCAGTGTAGGTGTCTGGGGCGAGGCTGCTCTGCAGGGGCGGCTGCAGCCCCGCGAGCCGGGGCCGTGGGCACCGCGTCCTTGTGCGAGCGGCGTCGGGGCTCGGCTCTAACTGCTGACTGCATGGATGGACGCTGCACACATGCGGAATGGTGTTCCTGAGAGGAATTCATTCCTTTTGTCTTTCAGCTGATTTATTCTGTACACCGGTTTTAATTAAAAGTAAGCCCTGGATGATCCCAGTGGCTATGGTTTGGGTCCAGGTTTAGGTTAATGCCTAACTTTTCTGATGCTTACTGCTCCAAAAGATTAAACTCGATCTTGCACTAGTTGCTAGAACCACATTTCAAATATGGTCAAGTGGTTTGCTGACAGAGGAACTGTGAGGTTCTCAGAATTAAAGAATTAGGTTTTTATTTTATTAAAATGATGCTCTAAAGAGGCCTCGCCAGCTGCCGCAGCCGCCCCCATCTTTGCAGGCTCCTCTTCCCGGGCAGCCAACACGTGTTTGCTTTTCCCCTCGCTCCCTCTCTATCTCCCTTAAGCTGAAAAGCAAATACTTATTAAAAAGAGATTGCAAAGTGCCACGGAACTAATGCTTCAGAGAGCGCCTGAAAAGCTCCAAATGGGCCCATACACCTGCGGAGAGCGACGGCGTGCGGGCCGTGAGCCGTGGCCTGGCCGCTGAGCCGCTGCCTTGTCCCACGTGTCGCCCCTGCATTTACTGGTAATGAACGGGCTAGGCGTGCTGAAAGGAGCAGGGTGTTTTATTTATATTTGTGCACTATTTATGTAAATTAAATATAGCCGGAAAAAAATCCGAGCAGTGTAAAAGGCAGCTGTAGCACAGGGAAGCCCGCGGCGGCTGCAGCCCGTGTTCCTCCGCGTGCGCCGGTGCCTCCGCTCCTGCTAAAGCAGCCGGGGCCTCTGGAGGGGCTGACGCGTCGCTGGAGAAAACTTGGAGGCCCTGGGAGAGGCCCTGGGAGAGGCCCTGGGAGAGGGTTCACCCGACTGGGTGAACTCCCTTGTGGGGCTCATTGGTCACGGCTGTGACCATGATGTGACACTGGAAATATGGGAGAAAAGAGGGAGACCTCTGAATTGTGAGGGGTCAGGGATCTTGCAGGGGCCTGAACCAGGGCCAGGCCTAACACAGATTCCCTGTTCCGTTGCTGGTAAGTGCAGCCTTGGGTTTAGGCTAGTACTACCGCTGGGGCCAGACATACCCATTCTCAGCTGTTGGGGCTGCTTCGTGATCTTCCTGCTTGGCTTAGTGAGTGCTGGAGGTCGCTTCTTGCCTGGGCATGGTTTTATGCACTCGCCTTTCTCCCTTGTTGGGCTGTCAATCTCCTTTTGCCTTTGTGTAGTTTTCTGAAATTCATAGCCTAGGATGGAAATCAGTGGGATTCAGTGTGTGCTGGTGGCAGATCATCATGTTGTATTTCACTTTGGGAAGAACGTTTGCTCTGCCCAAACTTGAGCACCTTCTGGAGATGAATGAGGAGCTTGAGGAAGAATCCTCAACAACCCAAGAGGTAAGTTTAATGCTAAGAAGAAGCCTGTGAAGCTCTGCTGACCCTGATGGGCCGGCCGGCCCCTCCGGAGCGACAGCGGGAAGGAGCGGGAAGGAGCGGGCGCTCCGGTGCCGTCACTCGCAGCGCAGACACGTCCTGCTGGGCAGCCCACCGGGGCTGTGAGGGCTGAGACATCCGCCTCGCCTCGTGATTAACTGATTAATTTGATTAGCAAAGCTCGGGGGACCTGCCTTGCAAAGGGAAGGAGATTCGTTTTGGGGATCCAGTCCACGCTGTCGGTCAGTGTATTCTGCCGTGCTTGCTACAACCCTCCCCCACAATAAAGAGCACCAAAAGCCACAGGGCTTCTCGGTCACCTCAGTGCCAGTTCCTTCCGTGAGCACAGCACTCAGGCACCTCTGGGCTTGAAGGAGCTCGCTCCTTCTTCATCGTGCAGGGCAAACACTCCCAGTGACTTTTCAAAGCCTCTCCATTGAGCCTTGGCTCCCTGGGGCTGCAAACGCATCCGCCAGCTTGCGGCTCCTCCGTTTCGAGCGCTGCTGTCCGTGTTCTTTAGATATCCTGTAAGGAGAGTGTGCTGCGTGGCAGTGATGGAAAGCCTAGGAGCCGGCTGAGCAAGCCGTGATGGCCGTGCTGTGACAGTGCCGTTCTTGTGAAGATCCCACTGCTTTCAACAGAGGACTTTTTCGGAGGCTGGTGTAATTTTAAATAAAAAATTCACTGCCTCTATTTTTCCCTGCTCTCAATCTCATAAAATGAGGAAAAAAAAACTTTAATTCTCCTCAGATCTCGACTGCACTTTCTTTCTGCAGTGAAGGGGCAGCAGTTTCAAGCTTTCATGGGACTTCTCATTTATTTGCAGAAGATCAAAAGGTCAGGCAATTTCAGTTCAGTGGAGCTTCAAGCGAATTACATCATGCATAAAAATTTGCCATTTTCAAGCTAACAAACTTCTGTGAGGATATTTTGCTCACTTGAGCTGAAAATTGGCTATGTTAGCAGCTTTTCTGTGCAAAGTCCTGGTCTTGGATGTGTTTAAGGTCCTCTGTACATCCCTGGTACAAAGACCAGTCTCCATCTGCTCCCCATTTGCTCAGTGATCGCTTGGATCAGAAACAGAGAACTGAATAAATGCACCGTCTCCGAGATGCCCACGATGGCTGCTTTTCTTTAAGAGGTGTTCTGCTGTAAACAAGACCTTGAGGAGGTGCTTACGTCCTAAAAACCTTCCCGAAAGGCAGGGCCCAGCAGCCCCGTACGGCCCACGTACCAGCACGAGGGTGCGCAGCGCCTTGCACCTTCCTTGGGTGGGCTTGAGCACCTCTAGGGGACCAGGTATGTGCACAAACCGTCCTGCATATTCCTATTTGGTGCCGTATAGGAAAAGCAATTGCTAAGACAAAACCTGCTTTAAGAAAGCTGGCAAGTGCCCCTGCGTAGCGGCCGCAGAGCGGCTCTGCAGCGGGGATCAGCCGCTGCGAGCGCGGGTTAGCTACGGACGTGACCTCCACAGCAATGGCCACTGGCTGGGAGAAGAGCAGGAAAGTTCCCCCGGTGCCTTCGAGGAAATAACTCGCTGATGGCTTTTTTTTTCCTATTGAGAAAAACAAATATATAGAAAAAAAAGTTAAGCTGTTTTGCATATGACCTCTGGATCTTTGCTTGAGGGCTGTGTGGTTTGCCCGCTGCTGGGAAGCGCTGGGACACCGCAGCGGTGCAGGAGACACCCAAGGGCATGATGAGGCTGCATTCATCTATTAGAGTATACAAACACTAATCACAAATAATATTTGGAACGAGACTGTGACCTGAATGGCAAAAACGGACTGCTCCACCAGCGTGGGCTCACACTGCGCTCTTGAAGCCAGGAACAACGCAGCTGCCCACCAGCACTGCTCGGGGTCGCTTGTGTGCAGGTATTTAGAGGGGATGAAGACAAAAGTGCATGGCATTAAACATTGCTATGCATGTGAAAAGGAAAAAAAACATCAGCTGAATAGAGGAAGCGGGACCTGTAAAAGTTTCCAGTAACCTGATGGTTCTGCAGTGAGTCCTGACCAGCCCTTGGATCTAAGGATGGAGCCCAGCGGTGCTTTGCTTTAGCTCTAAGGCTGTGGCACCTTAGATATAGATGTGGTTGTCGATATAGGATGGACCTAGCCATGGATATGGATATAGGCATGGATGGAAAAGCAGAGTGGAGCTTTGCAATGTCTGGGTGGGAGCAGTGGGAGAGAAGACAGGGATGTGTTGGTGACACCGCAGTGCAGCTTCTGTTTTTAGGAGAAGGAGATGCTCAGTGGTGGGAGATCTCCAAAGATTTGGAGCTTGGGGAGCCCTCCAAGAACTGGGACACCCTTTTGTGCAAAACAGAGCACGGAAAAAGGAGAGGAAAAGTCAGGGAGCAGAGGGAAGGGAGCATGTCCAGGGATGGGGCTGCAGCGGTGCGGGTGGCAGCGCGTCCTGCCCCGCGGCGTCCCCGCGCGCCCCACGCCGCTGCTCCACGTGTCGCGGCACACTTCCCCTGCCGCCGTTAAACGGCAGCTAAGCATGGCCTTGGCTGCACAGTAACGTATTTTTCTTCTATGCAAACAGCTCCATTATAACCCTTTTACAGGAGACACCGGTTCTGTGAATTAATAGTCTCTTCTTGCTGTCTCACTCTGGGTGGAAGATTGTCCTATTTGTCACTAATTAGAGCAATTTTTTAAGATCACCATTACATACATGCAAGCCAAATGAGGCAGTACAATAAGTACCCTGGTGGCCACGCTGAATTATTCACAGCGATGCCCGGCGTGGAGCTGAGCTGAGCAGATGGTCCTTAGGATCCCTCCCATGGAGAGCCCTGCTGGGAGACCCGAACCGTCTTGACCATCTTCTCATGGGGGTGTGAAGGACCTCGGGGTTCGAGGTGGCTCCGTGAGGATGTCTACGCCTGCAGCCAGGGGGACAAATCTTTAGGTTTCTGTGAGAAGAGGCACTTACAACCAGCACGCTCCCATATCTCATTTTTAAGATTTCAAAATGTGGCAAAATTTTGTGTTAAATGACCTTGCTGTCTCTGTGATTTTTTTTGTCTAAATTCAGAAATTAATGCTACAGATTATGACCAATCTATATAACAGGAAAAACAAGACAAGAAAGTTGTTCCTGACAACAGAAATATTTCAATATATGTGAACAGCATAAAGAATGAGTATTTTTTCCAGGTCTTTTACAGCTTAATTCCTTTCATATTTTCCAGTTTTAACTGTTAATCAAAACTTGTAGCTTGTTGGGAAATATAATACATCTTATATCCCCCAAGCTTTTAAATTATTCACTGTGCTTACTGTTCTCTTTCTGACAGGAGATTATCCCTTTTAATTGGAAATGTTCTATTATTTGCCTCTGAAATATTTGGACGCGCAAGGGGAGGCTCAGATCAGCGCTCAGCAGACGCGGTGGGAAGAGGCTGCAGAGCAGTGGCTCGTTGCGAGCACTATGACCTGCTCGATTGCTCCGTGAGAGACGTGTCTGCGCCCAGAGCGCAGCCCGAAGTCATCCTAACGGCCCCGAAGAAGTGATTTTGTGCAAGCCGGCCTGGCGAAACGCGCTTTGCTTCGTGCTCAGCGCCCGGGCGCGCAGGGCCCCGGCCTCCCGCAAGCCTTCCGTCTCCCCATCACCTCCAGGTTTAACAGCGCTAATTTTACAGCTTCTTGCAACATTCAAGATCATTTAAAGCCATTGATTTTACGTCATTAGACAGCAAGGGTTTGGGCTGGCTTGCTTTCCCACAGTAAATCGTTGGCGCGCTCAGTCCGTCGGATGCTCAGAGAAGCGGGAAAGGAGGAAACGTGCCCTGGGGCGCAGAAGGGCTCGCGGAGCAGTGGCCCGGCCCGGCAAGGCGGGAAGGCACCAGCGGCCGCTCCCTGCCCCGGGAATCACCTGCTTCCCATAGTCACCGTTCCCGCAGAACTGGCCTTGAGCGATTCCCGCGGAGAGCGCGGCGCAGGACGGGTCGCTCTGCAGGTTAGTGACGACAGCAGCCAGCAGCTCTCACAGGACGATGTGACCCCTTCCCTTAGCAGCTCCCCAGCTTGCCCCACACAGGGCTTTTTCTTACAAATACGGGAGCGCGAGGAAGCTGCAGCTGCTGCATGAACGCGGAGGAGCCACCGCTGGAGCGAGCGGGGCCAGGAGCAGCAGTAATATGAGGAGACCCCTGGGCTGCTCGGGCACACATGAGCTATCACGGTCACTTATAGCCTGGGGACAGCAGAGGAGGCTGCTAAAATAGGACCTCTGTGTACTAAAGTGTGCTATCTGTGGCAAGTTGGCTAAAATACCTGGTTTCTGGTAGGGTCAGAAGAGTTTCAGACCTGCACTTGTACTTCAAGAGAGTAATTCTCCTAAAAATGACCTACAGCTAAAGGAAAAACTACTTTTTGGAATGAGTCAGGCTACATATTTCAGACACAGCAGGATTTCTCCTGGCAGTACTAAGACTTCATCACAGTCCCTGGTGAGATAAGGGGATATGTTGTTGGTTTTAGGAGAAATTACTGTCTTTGGGGCTCCACAGTGTATTTGTACAGGGTGGGAGGAGGAGGAGGAGCAGCAGGAGAAGTGCGTGATTCACTGCACATCAGGTCAAGTGAAGGGGAGCTCTCCTGCCGGTGAGCGAGTGGGGTTTCTTCCATGCCTGTGATTAAAACATGTATTGCATTAATTGGGTGACTAAGGAATGTCGTGCTTGCCTTGGTGAGTCAGGCTGGCTCGTTGTGGAGCTGCCGCTCGCAGGACCCGTTGCTCTCAGCCCGTGGCCGTGGTGCCGTCCTCCCGCATTGCAGCACGTGCCCGCTCGCAGCCCGCAGGGCGCCGTTGAAATCCGAGCAGGATATCCTCCCCAAATCCATGCGGTTGGCAGTACTGGAGGGCAGTGCTTATGGAAAGCCGCTGTGTTGCATGTCAGTAACACATGCAAGTGGAATAACACCATTAAAGGTTGTGCTTGTCCGCAGGTTTGAAGCCGCCGCGTGGAAGCGCCGCCGTGCAGAATGGATTTGCAGCCGCTCGCAGAAGCCCGTTATCGTACAAAACGTGTGACGCTTTCACACAAGGCTGTCACGGTGCCATGGGGCTCCTGCTTAATCCCATCATGGGCAGCAAGGCCGGAGAGCGCAGACAGAGACAACTGCTTCGCTCCAGGCGTCAACGCACTTACAGCTATTGAGCTCCATTTAATGCAAGTTGTAATGATGATAACGCATATGCACAGCATGCATACCTGCCTGTCAGCAGAGCAGCCCAGCCACACCCTGAGAATCCACATGAACAGAAATTAAGATTGCTCTGCAATGTAGGGTATGTACAAATAATGCTTGCGGTAAGTGGAAGCCTCTTCTTGTTTGTAATTGATTTTGCAGTCACCGAGATGGATGATTGTCTTGCAGAAGAGTCAGTGCAAAGGGCCACGGCATCGACAGGACGCACTGGCACCGACTGCTAGATTCCCTTGTGCCAGATTTCATCCGATCCTTGGGAATCCACTGGGTGTGAGGGCACTGGGGGTCCCCAAAGCTCCTTCTCTTCTGCGTGCTCAGCCAAGAGCCCGTGCCGCACGGTGTCTGCAGCAGGAGCCGCGCTCGCTGCAAAGCCTCATCACAAGAACAAAAAAGCAAAAGGTATTTTAAGCTGGATCCCATCAGAATTGTGCTTGAGCTTTTCATAAGTATTAAGTTTTTTGTCCTCAAGCCAGAGCTCCTGCTCTTGCTCCGAGGAAAACTTCGTCCCCTGCACCTTGTGGCAGGACTGCAATCTCCGTCAGCTGGCTGAGCTTCTTAGGGCTTGAGCGCCACTAAACACACGTGTAGATTTAGCCTCTTGCTTCTCAGCTGCGATGTTGCCCTTTGTGCAGCTGGATGTTTCTGGATGAAATACGAGAGAGAAAAAAGAATCTTCATCTGCCAGCATGCTGAATAGCTGCAGTGTGGCAGGTACCAAATGGCTCTGCTTGTAACTGTTAGGTTTCATCAGCAGTGATATTTGGAGAGAAAAAGGTTTGGTTTTACTACATTATCAAAAATCTGTGTTTGTTTACAATCAGGAAATTTCCACTCCTTATGATGCAGAATATGTTAAATCCAAATACACGTCACCAGTTTTGGTAGTGCTGAAGATAGTACAGTTTCTACCAAAATGGTCCTTTTCTTAAACCCCAAACTCAATGTTTTTTTTCCCCCAACACTTTTTTCATTATACATGTTTACTTTATCCTGGTACTTAGAGCCATCCCTGCGTAGGGATGTGCACCAGGGTGCAGAGAAGGAAAAGCTCTGGATTGAGGCTTTCCTGGCACCGGGCGCAGCAGGACCTGCCCTTCACTGAAATGCAGGGGGAAAAGGCTCCAGCAGAAATTCCAGGGTTGGCGCAGGCAAGGCCGGTGCCTTCCCCTGCACTTCACACACTCTGATGGAAACACATCCTGCTCTGCCAGGCTCAGGTCTCTGCTCTCAGGCTGCAAAATCTGGCGTTACAAGGGCAGAGAGAATATGGGTAAAATAGCGTAGCCCAAGTTTTCCCTGCTGGGCCAAGTTGATGTGCCAAATGCCAGTGAATCGCCAGTGAATCACTAAAATACTTTGCTAACTGCTGCGCCACTTTTTCAGGAGCATTTAGGTTGGAAACTGTCCCAGAAAATGCATCTTCCCCTGTAATTTACACCTCATTGGGTAAGGCTAAAGAGGGAGGAAAGGGAGATGATTAATTAAGGGAAATTAAGGGAAATTAGTTTCACTCTGATTGAAGCAACTGCAGGTGATTTTCTCCTTATTAAATAAAGCCTGTTTGGGTCCTGCAATAGTAGTGCTTGGCTTGCAGTTGCTGGCTGTGGAGCATTCAAGCAGGTTTTGGTGAGGAAAGGCACTTTGCAGTGTTGCCCAGAGGCGCCTTCCCCCTGTCTCTCCTTCCACCAGCTTCTATTTTTGCTCTTTTCCCTGCCCGGGCTGGTGGCAATAATATAGAAATAGGGAAAAGGGAGGTGAGACTGGCAGAGGTGGCTGCAGGCACTTGTCAGAGCCCGTGTTTGGTGGTGCTTGGGTGCCCTGTGAGCGTGGCGCTGCGGCCGGGCTGCCCTGCGGGCAGGGCGCTGGGAACGACCCTGCGGGTGCCCGCGCGGCAGCAGCTCGGCAGGGCAGGGCTGTGGAGCCTGTCCATGAGCTGCAGCTTCCTGGCAGCTGCTCGTTCTGCATGGGCTGGAACGTCTGGAAATGGCCCGTGCAGGCAAAGGAGGGGCACGTGCCCCGTCTCGCAGCACGTGTAAGTGAGCAGGCAGGAAATCACAGTGTTTCCTCTGCGACACTGCAGGTACTGAGATTAACCGGATCAATAAGACATCTATATGACTGTTAAGAGCAGTCATAAGTGCAGGTTTTGGGTCTGTTGATAGGTGCCGCAGAGCCCTAAGCGCTGCCACCCGTGGGTGCTGTCCCTCTCTGCTTTAAAATGAGCTAGCAATGGTTTAAAGTATTCAACTTTATAGCACCCTTCTGGTGGGGCTTTTGCTAGCTGAACAGCAAGCCTCACGCAGTGCAGCGCTCGGTTGCTGCTGAGGACTGCTCACCTTGCACCCAGGACCAAGGTTCACGAGCAGGTAGTGACTGGATAGCGAGTTTGATTTCTCCTGACTTCTGCTGACTTTCTCCTGACTCAGGTAATTTATGAGCTCTGTGGCTGCTGGCGCACGTTCACCGCTCCCCTGCGGGCCGGCGGGGAGAGGTGAGTGGCGGGCACGAGGCCGAGTGGTGCCGGGGCCGGCGTGTCCCGGCAGGGTGGCAGCGCGCTCCGAGCGGGGCCGCGGCCTCGTGCCGCCCGCTGCGCTCCCTGCTGCGCTGCCGAGCGTGGCACCGCGGGCTGGCCACCCCGGGCCCTGCTCCTCCAGAGCCTCCCCTGCCTCCCGCCAGCTGGGCTGTCGTTACCCAGCGATGCATCATCGCGGGGACAGCCTTACTAACTGACTGGTAACAGCTCCAGATGGCGGGGTGCGTTCGGGGAGCTCCTGGCCACGCCGTGCTCCTCTCGGCTAGAAGCTCCTGGCTGTCACCCGTGCAGTGCCCCGTCCTCGAGCAGGCGCAGCCTCGAGGCGCCCGTGCTGCGCGCGGCCAGGCCTGCCCTGTCCTGCCCAACCGGCTGTGCCCCGGGGAGCCTCGTCCCGCGGCTACAGCAGCCTCCGCAGCTCCGCTGCTGCTGTGGAGGGAGGCAGGGCCCTGGGGCAGCAAACGTGAGCAAGGGACTGCAGCGTCTATCGTATGAGGAGAGCCTGGGCGAGCGGGACTGCTCAGCCTGGAGGAGAGGGGAGTGAGAGGGGACCTGGTCCATGTGTACAAGTACTTGAAGGGGGGATGTAGGGAGGAGGGGGCCAAGCTCTTCTCTGTGGTGGCCAGAGACAGGACAAGGGGCAATGGGGACAGGTTGAAACCCGGGCAGCTCCATCTCCATGTGAGGAGGAACTTGTTTCGTGTGAGAGTGCCCAGCCCTGGCCCAGGCTGCCCAGGGAGGCTGCGGAGGCTCCTGCTCTGCAGATCTCCCAAACCCGCCTGGATGTGACTGGTTGCCCCGAGCTCTGCATGTCCCTGCTGGAGCAGGGAGTTGGACTGGATGGTCCCTAGGGATCCCTTCCAACCTCAACTCTTCTGGGGTTCTGTATCCGGTGGTGTGAGCCGAGCAGACACGTCCCTTCCCTGTGGCTGCCCGTCGCGTGTTGACACCTCCTGAAGCGCTCGCGCAGCAGCCGCGTCTCCGTGCGCTGCCTTGGCCCTTGGCCCGCGGTGTCCCCTAGGGCACGCGCTTCCCCCGGCGCATCCTCAGGCCTGCAACGCTGCCCTTAGTCCTACTCATATGTGTCATCAACAGGGAAGTCGATGTGGGCTCTAAATCTCTGGTTAAGCTTCTACAGACACCCTCTGATTTTTCAAATGCCTGTATTAGGCATTTCCCCTGAATTCTCAGCTTAAACCAGCAGTAAAGGAGTGTCTCCCACCCTGTAATTTGGTCTTTCGTCCTGGCAGGCACGAGCAGTTTGCGTCTCATGTACGCGCCGCCTTAGCAGTGCCGGGACCAGCTGCCCTGCTTCTGAGATCTGAGGGGCATTAATCTGCCTTTTAACTCGCAGTTCCTCGGCCGCTTCCGCGAGCCACGTGTCAAGGTGGCTTCAGCTTCTGCGTGAACCTTGCGGAGAAGCAAAGTCTGTCAAAGACAAATTGAGTGATTCTTACATTATTCATATGCAGGCTCTGGAAACCTTTACATAGGCTTCTTAAATCAGAGGAACTACAAAAACTGAAAGCCTTAACTAATACCCTTGTAATAATGCCTCCTCCCAGAAGGAATTAGGACCCATACTCTGCCACGGTTTGTTTCTCGCGCGTCGCTGTGCCTAGGTGCTCTGCGCCTTTTGTGGGGAGCTGTGGCGGGGACGGCTGTGTCCCGGGCATCGGGCTGCGTGTGCACGGCGGCGCGGGTCGCGTCGGCAGCGCCGTGCGGAGCCAGGGCCCACGGGAGCAGGACACGAGCGCAGGCGGCTGCCGGGACGCACCGGGAAGGGCTGCCGGGCCGCGGGAAGGAGGGCGGATCGCAGCGTGTCCCGTCGGCCGCAGCCGCCCCGGCGCTAGAGCCGCGTTCACGGCAGCTACGAGAGGGTAGGTCTTGGCTGCATAGCCCTGCCCATAGGCTGTTCTTTTGGCCTCATCTTCCACTGTGCTTCTTTATGGCTTTCTGGCAGTGTAACGGGCATTGAATGACTCCGTGCGGGCGTTCCTGGGAACGGGGGCCCAGCACGTTAGCCAGGAGATGGATTTTCCCTGTTGGCCCTTGCGTGGCCCTCCACGATGGCTGCAGGTTCCCCAGGCCTGTCCCGCACAAGAGTCCGAGCGTGGACCTGCGAAAAGCCCCGTGCTGTGAAAGAGCAGCCGCTCAGCAGAGCCAACGCAGCTTGAATCTGCCTAAGTAAATACAGCACAAAAACCCAGAAATGGCTTTACTGTTTACTTGGAAGCAAAACTATTTTCATGCATTCCAAATAAAGGTAGAAGAATGTGTTTGCTGGACTGTGTCTGTGGTTAGCTACAAACACAGATATTTTCTGCACTGATTGTTCCCATCTAAGCAATTCCTTGCTTTGTATTCACATTGCCCCATAATATTTATATAAGAAAAACTGATTCCGTGATGTTTTAGTAAACCAAAGTGGATAAATAATACCTACCGCATTTTGCATTTGCAAGTTATCTGATTATTTTTTTAATTTCAGAGACAATATTCAGCAAACCTCTGAGGGAGCAGTAACTCAGCCATGCTCAATAAACGTGATGGGAGGAGGACCCGCCGAGCGAGGCGCTGCCGGCCCCGCAGGAGCTGCCCTGGGGACGGGTGTCCCGGGCCACATCCCGAGGCCCGTGAGGAGCCCTGGGCTCATCCAGGCTGCCTGCTGGCACAGGGCACTGCCCTCCGGACAGGGCCTGGGCTTTGGGGCAGCGCTGACTTCCCAGGGCCAAGAGCCCCCGGCCCTGCAGCACCCGCGCGCTCTCCGCCAGCAGCCGAGTGGGTCTTGGGCTGCAGGGCTGTTGAGGACGTCGAGCGTTGAGTTTAGCTGTGCGTTTTGTCCCAAGAGCGTTAAAGCGCACAGTTTTAGGCTAAGATGCTCCGTTTGCAAACTGCTGTTTTGAGACTGCTTTAGGGCTTACCCATAGCAGAGCATATACAAACCAGGAACGCTGCTTCTAAGAATCCCTGCCTTGTTAGAGCAGTGAGCCCCTTTCTAAACGATGCAGCCTTGGGAGCGGTGCCGCGCGCGGGGCGGTAGTGCTCGGTAGTCATTAGCGTCAGTGACGCCTCTCCGCACGCGGCGCTCTGGTGCCTAATGAACTTGACGGTGAGACTGATTGCAATCAGTTCTCCGTCCAAATTTCACAAAATGATGGCTTTTTTTCTTTGCAAAACAATTCAGAGACTTTAACCGTACATCTTCTGCACACTGTCCAATGAATATTAATCGATCTCTGTAATAAACTGTCTTATGAATAATTCCAGTTTCACAAAATGAGTGAATTCAAGATATGGCAATGTTAAACGAAGCATTAGTGAAGTGTATCTTGTAAATATTGCATGGCGTTGGAGGTGGTTTCTGGGAACTTGCTCTCGTTTGCTTTATTCTTTCCTCTGAGCACGCTGAAGAGAGGCCTTAACTTTTGCTCCTTTCCTGGCTCTTATTTCGACTACTGAAATGCCAGGTGGCTCTGTGTTTGATTACAACTATGAGGGGCTGCTGCTAAGCGTGAAGAAGACTGAAATCATGATAAAACAAGGGCTGTAGCTGCTTGTTTTCAGGCTTTGGATCTCTCTCAAGTTAGCTGTGTCACCCAGGGCAAGACTCCCGCATAGGAAGGATTATATTCCATTTCCTTCTGTTTAAAGGTGCTCATTTGAGCACTTAGGCGCCGCGCTGCATGAGCATGCTGCTTGGCACAGGAGAATGCGAGCTTTGCTCAGGGTGCTACGGATTCTGTGACCTGCTTTTTCATACCAGTTCACTTGAAAAGTTTAACCAGATTAAGCTTAGATAACTAAAAAGTATGAGAAAAGATTGAATGAGTTCATTAAAATTTCTGAACTGAATTATTCATCTTTTTCTCTGCACAGTACGGCATTGACTAGACCGACAGTAGACTTGCCTTTGCTCTTGCATAGAGAAGGAGGCCAAGAAGGCCCAAATCCAGGTCAGGTCTCAAGCTCAGGAGCTGCACTTGAAGGCCAGTGGTGCCATTTCCCGGTAAATCAGCCTTGCCAAGAGCTTTCCCAGCTGTGTCTGAAGATGGTGACATTACTCTAGAGTGGGGTTCCCAAAAACTGGGGTTCCCACCCTCATCTCACTTGTGTTGAGCGGCCTTTGCTGCCCAGCTGCCTTTGTCCAGGCGCCTGCACAGACCGGGGATGCAGGAAGGCACCGAGCAGAAGGGCAGGGCTGCTATGGGATTAAAAACACACTGATTTCCCATTTTTGTCCTCTTTTGAAATGTGTGTGGCCGCTGGAATCATCCTGCTGCTGTCTCTCTGTGCAGACAAAATTAACATCTTCCTTTAGAAACGGCAAAAATAGTCAAGCGGCGTTAGCTTAGTCACTAGAACTGCAGTGAAAACTCCCTTTAAACTGTTTCCTCCAAAGTGGGAGAGCTAGTAAATTATGAAAAAAGCAATCTTGAAGAAAATGTTTATAGCAGCACGATGATTTATTCCCTAGAAACCATTCTCATCTTGACTCTTTGAGTGTTTGCTTATTAAAAAAATTACTACCCTAAACCATGCAAAATTTTTAGGATAGATAATATAAAATCATAATGACAGTGGCCTACTTTAATCTGCAATTTTAAGTATATTAAAAACTAGAGTATTTGTAGTTAAAGCTTTTAAAGCTGTTATCATCTCTGATTATAAGAATATTTTTATAATTGCTCAAATTTCAGCTTTTTTTTTTTTTTTGGTGGAAGAATATCATCCGAGTGTGGAGGAGTGAGTGAATTGGGAAGAAAACGCCCCATTTTGGGCAGGTTGTTTGTTGCGACTGAGTGTTTTTCTTGAGCGAACACAGATCAGAGCTGCTGCTTTGTCAGCAAGTTTCCCTCTCCCTTTTCCATTTTAAAACGTTGCCTGCAACTTCCATGGAGGGTTTCCGTGGCTGGAGTCTATTGATATTCGCACAATTAGTGCTTCAATATTGCGAAGGGTTCGTCAAAATCGGCAAGCCTAAAACCTCTGCCTAATTAGAGCTCAGCTGTGCGAGAGACATAAATCTATTTCCTCTGAGAAATGAGGTGAGACATGAATCTTTCAGCTTCCAAACTTTGAATAGTTGAAGAATTTAGCCATTTCTAAAAATAGAGCCTGATAAGGCTGCTTATGAATAACATTACCCTGTAATTCTCCTCTGATGCTCTTATTCTCCCTCTGCCATCGCTGTGAAGATTGCGCAGTGGATAACAGAGCTATTTGTACATTAGGCAGAGTGGTCCTTGTAAATTATCCTAACGTTTCACTTTGCTCTTCTCTTTGGCCCCTGGACTAACCCGGACCCGGCCCGTTCCCGGCAGGACTGTCAGCCCCCTCCCTCGTGTGTGGGGCAGCCCGCAGCCCCCACCACTCTCAGTTACTGCTCGCGGGTGCAGGAAAGGCCGCCAAGAGGGTTATCCAATCTGGACACCACAGAAATGGTTTCGGGGTCTTCAGCACTGTGGGTGTTTCTGTTCTCCAGCTGCGGGTTCCTCCACGCGCTCCCTTCTGAAGGGGTCCCTCCTGCTCCCGCCTGGTCGGTCTGGTCCCTTACAGTTTCTGAACTTGCAGGATAAACCTTTATTTTAAGCAGAAGAGCCCAGCCGCCTGCGCGAGCTCCGGGCCTGGTTGAACGCGGTGCTCGAGGCCTCAGCTGCTCCTGTGAGTTTTTCCAGCATATGTGGAGCAGCAGCAGCTCCCCATCCGGCCTCACTCCAGACGGAGGCTGCACAGTTTCGGTAGCACGTGCTGGTCTGGGACACTGCTGAGGTCTAAAATGGCTAGATTTTTCCTGAGTGAAAAGCACAACGTGTGGTCCATAATTTGTATTTATATTTTTTGGCAATTGTTTATTTTATGAAAAAAAATCCCTTAATCTGAGTTTAAGTAGTTGAAAGAGTGGTGGACTCTCATCCCACACTTCATGAACAACTGCTCCATGTAGATGGAGGGCAGGTAAATTATCTAGTATGTTGTAAGATATCAGGAAACTCTACTGAGTTCTGGTCTTGCAAAGCAGCACATAGATGGGCAGTGAAGTGGTACCTACTTAGCCAGAGCCCCTCAACTTGTTCATAGAGAACTGAGCCTAATGGGAGCTCTAATATTAATGGATTGATTGTTTTGGGCCTCTCAGAACAAAAATGTGACTCTTCGTTCTGCCCTGAAATGGCGAAATACTCAAATTACTATGAATATTCCTAGGTTGTAGCTTTGAACACTGAAAACAGCATCAAGCGATGCCAGTTCTTCCCTCAAGGTCAACCAGCTGCATTAGTGCAGCTTAAGTGCTATATTACCCATAGCAATGTTTGATCTTTGGCAATCCTTAAGTGGCACAAGGACAGGAAAACTGGAGAACTGACCGGTTCCAGTGGCAGCATCATTGGCTGCCCCCAAAGTAGTGAACTTCTTGTAACAAGTTTCAGGTTGTGTTAATGAGGCTGCAAGCAGAAGTCTCCGTAGGTAAGCTTTATTCTGAAGATGCATGTTAATTACAGAAAGTTTGCAATACTGCCTGCTGTTACCTCCCAGGCTGGGTTTCTCTGGCATTGAGATGGGCACGGAGCGCGTGGAAGGATTTCATTTCAGCCGGGGATCTGGCAGACCTGCATATTTTATTCTGTTGATGAAGACAAATTTTTCCAATGTTCATGTGCATTAGCGTAATGCCTCTTTGAGTGCATTTCTTTAGGAATATGATGATGAATTAAATGGGCTGGTATTAGGCATCAGCATGTGCTACCAGGTACCAGGTTTCAGATAATGACTAGTAGCAATGCAGGAACAGCGTTTTTGCATGTGTAACATGCAGAATCCCAGCTAACACGTGTTATCCAGGAGGTCAGAGTGCCCGTTGTGCTCGGAAGCACCCTGGAGAGGAAGGTGGGCTCATGGTGGAGGTGGTCACTGAGGGTGAGGTCACATGCCCTGAGTTTGTGCAGAAACGGGACTTCTGCTGCCACCCTTGCGTTTGGAAATGCCGTCCGCATGCCATGAGAGCGAGGTGCTGGCGGTGCACGGAGCAGGCTGCGTTCCCGGGTTCCCCGTGCTGTGAGCTGCCGGCGTTCAGCTCGCTCAGCGCCGCGGGCGGCCCCGTCCGCTC
>JAVCKT010028041.1:0-22184 GCA_032273925.1 Rhynchotus rufescens | reverse complement strand
CTAACTTCATGAAAAGCTGGAAGAATTTCTTCCCAGGGTTTAGAACACAGCCCAATCAGGCGGAACTGGTATTTCAAACAAGCTAAGGAGAAAAACAGTCAATCTCAGAAGACCATCATAGATTGCATTAATTTTTAAAAGATGCCTGTCCTGGTTTTTATGAGTAAGGAGCATTCAAACTCTAAAAATGGGACCACAGATGCTTATTCAGCAGAAGAGCAGTAGAATACAAACTATTTCAATAACATAACAAATATAAGGACATGTCTTTCATACACAGAATGATTATATGCCTAGAATAGAGGTGTTTCCATTTCCCCCCATAGTTTTCATTATATGATGGCAGCTGCTGTGCGCGAACTGCCTGCAGTATAGAAGTCTGTGTCTGGAGATCCCCCTGCTTTAGACTTCCAGATTCAACTAAAGGGGATTTGATAGCTGAAAGTAAAGCTGTTCTTAAGTGTAGTGCTATGGATACAAGCATAAAAAATACTAATTTGAAGTGTCAGATACAACATTTTCAAGAGCCTCCCGATACTCAAACTTTCTATTCTAAACTTATAACTATTAAAAAGAAACCCTTTAACTTCCTACCAGTCCAAGCACTTGTACATTAAAACATTTAATAGCTTTGTCCATTTTCGTACAGTCCATTTGCCACCAATACTCAAACTTTCTATTCTAAACTTATATCATAACTATTAAAAAGAAACCCTTTAACTTCCGACCAGTCCAGGCACTTGTACGTTAAAACAGTTATTAGCTTGGTCCATTTTCGTACAGTCCATTTGCCACCTCAGGTAGTGCTTAATGTAATTCAAGATAATTACAACAGACCTTTTAACAAGAGAGAATCTGTTTTATTATCCATTCTGCATAAATTCAAAATGGAAAAGACTGATTGCAAATGAATGTGTTATTGTGGAAATCTTTTATCTGATTGAAATATCTCAGGAATACAGTGACCAAAAATATAACTAGACTTCTCTGTATTTTTTTTCTAGGCAGTTTGTAATGAAGAACCTTTTATTAGATAAAAGATATCCAAAATGATACATACATTTGCATTACAAAGAGAGGAGAGTGAAAGTGATGGTAAACATAGGCAAAGTTCTAAGAAGATTGACAATGATACATTGACTCTTCCAAGGCACAAGGAAGAAAAGAAGATTTTGAGGAAGATGCTACATTATTTTTTGGTCTTCAGAGATGCCATCACCACAAAATTAGATCTCAAGATAGAATGGAAGAGATGAAGCATCAGCTTACATGCCTTTTCTTGTTTTTCTTCACCTGGAAGCCTCACACTGAATGCAATAGCTCATTAGATCACGAGAAAACAGCTAGTACTTTCCTTAATATGGTGCCCTTGTAGCCCTGTGAGATTCCCCATTTTATGACTATGTTGGGTCAATAGAACAATCAGCATTCAGATTTGTGGAAACCACAAAACTGATATCATTATATCAGTTATTATATTCAGATAAAAACATTTGACTTTTGTACAAACTGAAAGATCCACCTGACACACTGAGCTCTTAAACTTGATTCTACATTCCATGAAACACAATAAATGGAAAATACTGTATATGTTGTCACCTAAAGTTTCTTGTTTCCATATTAGTTTCCTACTTATCTGCCCTTATGTCCCTTCTTTCAGCCTCTTCCCCTCCTTCCCCCACCATAACCCCCAAAAAACAGAGCAACAGCTACTAGTATTTCTCAGTGAAGCATTTGGAGCTCTTTTAAGGAGAGAACAACATGTCATTGCCATGAACTCTGTCTGAAAATACGAGGAGGAGATGTCAAGAGAATGATTACCTGCGAATTTCGAATCAATTATTGCTTCACTTGTCATGTTGTTTTTAAGCACGGCAGTGGAAAACATATAATCTTAGAATAATAGATGTATACAAGGTATCACTTGCTAGAGAGTTGCTTATGGCCCTACTTGCCAGTTCCAATCTGCTTTCTCACATTTGTGCATTTCCCAGAACTTAAGATACCCTTGATCTAGGAGACTGAACCTAAGCAACGTTTGCCATGGTTTGACAAATCCTGAATATCTAAATTAGAACTAGAGTGCATGCCAGTAAGGGAAAAAGAAAGGTAAAACATTGCAAAATAGAACCCAATCCTTGAAAGAGCAAATGAAGTCCTGAAGGAAAACACAGAGAACAAGAAAAAAAAATATGCCTCAAAAATGATAAAGAACTAAGAAAATTATATTAAGATGGTATTAAGAGAAATAAACTAAACATTTACAGTGTTTTCCAGTATCTAACAATGCAACATGTTCCTTAGCCAACAATTCATTAACATTTGTTAGGCAGGGGTCAAAAATGCAAAGTGTTGAGGTCTTTATTAGAAACTTTTCTCACCTCGGAAATGAAAAGATCCTGTGCAACATTAGAGTGTACCTCAAGCAAAGGAACTTACTGGAAAGCAGAATTTAGCTGCTTAGCAGAACTATTCTGTAATGCCCATTAAATTAATTTAATAAAATAAATATTAAAATGGCACATCGGGTCATTCCTCTTGCTTGATGACCATTTGTAACCATACGGGACAAGGACCTGACATGAAGAATGGAGTGCGCTTTGCACAAGAGCCCATTCCAATTGAAAAATTGGCCAAGGGCTTGATGGGCACTTTGCTTCCTTTGAAGCATGTTGTGCGTGCCAAGCCGCGTGGAGAATATTGGACTTGATGGATTATTGACTTAATTTAGCATGGCAGATCCTGTGTTCCTATTAAAACTGACTGGAGGAGAGCATTGTTCCAAACATATTAAAAATGAATGGATATGTCCTTCTGAGCTTCCTTATGTTTAAATTACAAGTTGCCTGATTTCTGTTAAAACAGACTGAATTTCATGCAACCTGATGTTTTTAGCGCTGCACTCTGATTTATAGATGACCTCAGGATAACAATGACTTGTTAATGGTACTGACTGAGCAGAAGGGCTGTTCCGAAATCTAAAAGTGAAAAGTGAAGTTGGTGAATTAGTTTATCTCAGTCATGTTCCTAGCAGGCATTGCTGGAAGAACAGGACCATGAGAGAAGAGGCTGCTTCTCGCAGCTGGCATGTAAACAAGGCTGGAGCTGTGTAGTGGAGCTGTGTAATGGGCAGTCCTCAGTGACATGAGAAGTGCTTGTCAGTAAAATGAAGGGGATTGTCTAGGGAAATCTGAACTAAGATACAATTCCGTGGTCACAGTCTCTATTAGCGTTCAGCAGATATAATGCCACAAACATACTTAGCTCACGACATAAAACCTCTTATCAGAATTAACCCAAATTTAAAAAAGGAAAAAACATTTAAACCTTTTTACAGGCAAATGCAGGGGTAGATTAGATAAACATCTCTGAATTTCATCGTTCTCCATGTCTTCCACATAGCAGTTCCATATCCCTAGAAGAAGATGAAAAGGAAGAAGATCCAGCGTGCATGTCTGGCTGCCAGCCATTGCTGCAAAATCCTCTTCCTGAATTTACAGAAACCTATTCTGAAAATAGTTAGGTTTTTTACCTACTTCTTTCAGGATCTCACCCCTTTGTCCAATTAATTCATTTTCCGGACTGTTCCTCTGCCGAATTATGGTCTAGTGAGCAGCCCAGGGCACCTGTCTGCATAACCACCTCACTGCACAGCTGATGTGCCTCACGTCTTTTTTTTTTCTCAACATATGTTACAAAACTATTAAGATAATAGATGCAAAGAGGCTTAAAAATCCATCAAAGCCATTTACATCTTAATTATTAAATTACTCCAGAGCAGGGATGGACATCCTGCAATGAGCAGTAATAGGAGCAAAGGAGACTCACACCATCTAGTTTCTGGTGCCTAATTTAAGTTGTGAATTTAGAGGCTTTCTTCATAGATTCTTTATTTTTTTTCAATAGAGAGAAAGAGGTGTTCCTCTGTAGAGTTGTTCTAAGCACCCACGTTAGGGCATCTAACAAGAAGAACTTTCAGTTTAGCCATGTATATTTGGTCTCTAAAATCAGACTGTGCATTCTAGTCAGGAAGTGGAAGCCCTTAAAAAAATATAAATTCCTCTTTCTCCTTTTATATGTATATATACATACATGTATGTATATTATGTATATACATTAAAAAAATACTTATGCACACTTAAGCTTTAGTGGTGTATAAACCACAGGCTGCTTTTTAGACCAGAGAAGACTTAGTGTAAGATTCTGACTCTTATCAGACTTGAACACTTACTTGGGAGAAGGAAGTAAGGAAAGAAAGTCAGGAAAATGCTAATGGCATCTGGTAATGGCATCTGGTTCAACCTTCAAATTTGAGTAGCATATCTTCCAACTTCAGATAAATGAAAGCTGGACTGCATTATGGCAAGTCGCTGAATGGGATGTGCCAAGATATTTTGTTAATACTGAAAGATTCAGAAAGGTGTTTGTCATTTCTTGATACATAATAAAAAAACCCTTCCAATTATTAGTTTGAAAATTGTGTGAAAATTGTGGCCTGTCATATTAGTTTATAAACTCTCCAGGAGGCTTAAATATTCTGAAGTGGCAATTATTTCCATCAGATAACTCAGATGCACATTTTTTCTGAATTTCAATATGTGGATTCCTTCAGTATATTTATAAATATACAGTATATTTATAAATTTAAAATGCCCTTACAGTATATTTATAAATTTAAAATTCAAACAGATGCCCTCTCCTCTGGACATTTTAAAATGTCAGAGTAGACTGCCAGTGACCATTCTGCATTCCAGAAATGCAGAGATAATTTACCTGGGTGCCATTTAGATGGCCAGGAGAAAGTTACCCCAAAACTGTCATTCTGCTCAGTTTGTTCCCTGTTCAGTTTGTAGCTTGTTACACATTCCAGTGTGTTGAATGAGCACCGAAACAAACAGTTTCACAATCCACAGATAAAATAGATCATTTGTCTCTTCTTTATTTATCAGCTGCTGTTTGAAAAAAATCACTTTACATATCACTATATGAAAAGTAAAATTTTATTCTTTTGGTAGACAATGATTAAACAACGATCTTTCAAAGTACTTCTAAGTCTAAAGCCATCCACTGGTGGCTTTAGAGAAAACAGCTCTCGCTTCTGATGGTAAGAAAAAAGTAGTAAGAGAAAATCTTTTGCAAGGTAATCTCCTGCATCAATTCTCTTTTACTTGCAGTCTTAAACATGAGGAATAATACTTTAAACTTCTACAGACCTTTCATGTGAACAATGAGGCGTACGGGGTCATTCCAGTGATTTTAGCTTCAAAATACCATTTTTTTATTAAGAAAGTACTTCTGTTCTCAGTGTTTGCCTAGTAGAATAAGATAAACGAGATTTGAAATCTCTGTCTATAGGAATAGCAAAACACAGCTTTGCTCAGTTGTGAGACAAGATCAGACAAGATTTAATCTCAGTTCAGGGACTAAAAGGGGTTATGGCAAGAGAAGACACCAGGAAGGAATAAGCTGCTGTGCAAACAGTTGCATAAATCATGCAAGGCTTTGGGAAAGGCCTTTCAAGGAGGCGATAGCCGGAGCTCAGTCCATCACTTTGGAAAACCCCAGCAATGGAAATGTGAGTAATGAAGAAGATGGTGGGTAATGAGCCAAGCAGTTGCATGAAGAGGTTGCTTCTCAAATTGCCTGGCCTGCTGCCTGCTGCTTTCTCAGAGTGTTTCCTTCGAGCATATAGTAAACAGCAGTGTCCCTTGATACTGCCTATGTCTGCAAATTCCTCCCAGCTCCTACAAGGTAGTTGAATCTAAGGTTTACTACAGCTTTCAGGTTGCAGAAATGTATGAGAAGCGTGACCTTTGCTGTTAAATTCTGTGTGCAGATGGGGAATATGGGGTCTCGAGGGCTTTATGTCTTGTTCTTTCCTTTTTATGAACCCAAAAAAACGTTAGTTTTATGAGCTTCTAAGTGAAGAATTGGTACACATCTTTATCTCTGCATGAAAAGATAAATTAATTTAATTAATGTTCAAGGATAAAAAAAACAACCTTTGACATACATTTAAAATCAGGACATACATTTAAAATAAAGTAAAAGAAACATTCTATGTGAGAGCTGATCTCAGCTAAAATGTTCATTTCTCATTCACTAACTCTTAGCTCAGGAAAATATATTTGGGTCACTGCCCAGCTCCTTTTGCCCTGAATTTGGATTGGCCATCTCTGCTGTATTAACAGCCATGCTCCCTTCCAGAGAAAGCTTCTGGGAATGTCTTTTTTTTTTTTTTTATGATGGTAACAACATTAAGTACAGCTGGTCTTTTTGTACAATTGTACAATACACACAATTCACTTAGTGATGGGCATCACTTAGTGATGGGTATTTTCTCTATTAAAAGGTAAGTACAAGGTAATAATGCATTCCATATCCATGGGTAGCTAGAAGAATTGCTAGAAGATGCTGCATTTAAATTTAAGATCTCCTTTATTGGTATAAGATATCAGAGGAACCCTAGAAATGTAGGACTAGATGAAACCCCTCTATCAATTCCATTCTCTGAGGTTAGGTATGGAAACCCTGGCAGATATTTGGATAGTCTGTTCTTAGACACATCCAGTGGTGCTGATTCCACAGATTCTTTAAATAATCTCTTTTAGTGCTAAAATATAGCTAGAAAGTTATTGCTAAAATTTAAACTAGACTTTTCCCTTGCTAAAAGGAAAGCTGGTTACTTCTTGTTCCGTTCTAGATGGCATGGAGAGTAACGGATCACCATGCTCTCAAAACAGTGGTTACCCTTTCAGTGTCATCCTTCTTACCTTTTCTTTGCATGCAGAACTTGATTTTTTTCACCTGTTCACAAACCCTATTTTCTAAACATCTCATCAGATGTTAACCTCTCCAATTTATCTTAATCTTTCTTGAGACTGAGACTGGTATTCTTATATGAGATGTTATGTTCTAAATTGAGCCATATCAAGTAACAAGTAAAGCAGAATATCTTACTTGTGTGATATCTCACACTGCATTTCTGTTAATAACTTCGCAGAGCAACCATTGCTAGTTTTGTATCTTTTGCCTTGGAAAGGTGATGCACTCCCTATGCTATCACTCATGCTGTTAATAACAATAATAAATAAGCCCACATGCAGGAAAGATATATTCAAGAAACTATTTTGAGTATCAACTTTCAACAATTACTTTTCTATTTTTGTAATCCAAGTACAGAGGTACGGGAAAAAAAAATATATTTTCAAGTCTCTTTTCCTTACACTTTCTTTCAGTTATTTCCTGCCTGAAACTCATCTTGTAAGGAAGGGAAGTATCAAACTACTTCAATATCTCTGGAGAGATAAAGATAAATAGAAGTCACAAGTGTTCTTAAGAAGAATGAAAATTTTTTTTTAGTTATTAGTAATAAATAAATAATCATAGATTTGGTAGGAATTGAAGGTCTAGTACATTCCAGCATTACTTTTGAATGACCACAGTTCTAGCAGCTTCAGGGTTCACTGACAAACCTGAAACAACTTTTTTCCCTAAAGATGTAAGGATCCATGGCATGGGATTGAAAGCACAAACTCAGATTAACAGCCTAACTTTACCCTCTGAGAAAGCTAGCAAGCTAATCAGCCACCTGAAGGAAATACAAACTATTTGGCCAGATAAAGTATGCACAAAGAAGCAACTATAAAGAAACTTGTAATATAAACACAGTAAACACAGTACTTCAGAATCAGCAGCAGAAGAGTTGTCCAGCAACTCTTGTTGTCCAGCAAGTTGTCCAGCAGAGACTGGACATTTAGACACGCAGAAAGATGGAGAGGTGTTAGTGTGTTTCAGCTGTCACCCCTTCGGGGTGCCTCATGGCCTGAGTGACACTGCCTACTGGTTGCTTAAGAGTTGCTGCAAAACTGTGTGCTAGTTGGTTTAGATCTCAGTTTGCTTTTCAGAGATCCCCGTCCCAGGCTACCTGGCAGTCGTGTTGGCACCTTCAGGGGAGCAGCTGCATGAGCTGCCACAGAGGTGGGTTTCCCAGTGCTGCTTCAGGCGCCTCGGGAACACGGGTGCAGCTCTCAGCCGTGTGGAGCCGGCTGCAGCACTGCTGCTCCTGCTCCACCTGCCTGGAATAGGGGCTGAACCCACTCCCAGAGCCATTAGTCGGACTTGTCACGATTAATACATCCTCTGCTTTGAATTTCTGAGAAAAAGTGCTTGCTGGGGAATTGCCTCATGCTTTCTTCCTGCTCTGCCACAAGTCATAAGGACGCTCTGAAATAGTGCCAGTCATCCTGATAATAAGAAATGCTTATTTCCTTACTGCTGTGAAGAAAAGCAGTAAGTTGCTTTTAGATAATATTTGCCTCTAACCACACTTACAGAACACACAGAATTTCCATTGAAAGGCTAAACTAATGCTCTAAACTCAGCTCCATTGGTTATTTATAGAGCCTCTGCTGGCTTGTGATAATGATTCTCCTCAGGCTTAAGTCACAGGCAGAATAATCCCCCGAGTTCTAGACCTTTTATTAGCCACGTGTGCAGTTTTGCTTTGTAGCAGGAGGGCTACGTCCTACGTGCGTGCTTGGATGCTGTTAACGAAACACCTCACATAGAGTATTGTACTTCCCCAGAGTGGTCTTGCGTCAGAAACCAGGGACCTGAAGTACCTTGGCTGCTGCAAACATAATCCCAAGGAACTTCACAGGCAGTGGGTTTTATCCTAAGAATACACTTGCTCAGAATGACCATTGCTGTCCTCCACGTATCCCCAGATGTCAGAGTCAGGAGTAATTGTCCATAAATAGATGCCCATGCAACGTGTTACCTGAGGTATTCAACTATGTAGAATATTGAAATAATTATTTTCCTGGTTTTTGTTTGTTTTAATTTTGACAGGAGCAAACACTAATCAGATTAGAGAAAGGATCATGTGTTATTCTGAAAGAAGCAGTCAGAGAACAAATGCTACCTGTCTCTTTTCTGAGGAGCTTTTGGAACAAGGGAGCAGGCAAATTGCATCGAGCAGCTTATAGTCTTCAGGAGAAAGGAACGACGAGGTACAGCTCCTCCTATACTTCTTGCTGTATAGCTTCTTTCTGCAGGCTTTCAAAGTCTCTTAGATGTTTGCTGTGGTGGGATGGTGCAGCTTCTACACAGGGACTTGGAAGCTGAAATGAACACTGTGGCATAGATATTCATTGCATTTCATTCCATTGCCACACCAGTAGGCATTTGTATGCTGTAGATTAAATTTTCACTCTGGACTTTGATGCCAATGCTCTTTTCCACTCAGTGAGATCAGAAGTATCCTAATGGCATCAATTTCCATGTATTCCAATGACTGATCCGTGATATTTCTTGTAGAAACAGCTGCAAAACGCTTAAGGATGTCATTTTATAATGTAAATGCTCTAAGGTATGTGTAATTTTCTAGGAGGAAAAGAATGTTGTTTGTGCAGGACTATATCACACTAAGGATACCTTCTTTTTTACGTTCAGCAAAATTTTATTTTATTATATCATGTGAGAAGTATACTGGAAAACAGATTATTTTCCTAAATTATAAAGATCGTCTTGATATTTTTGTATCCTTCCACCAAGTTTACCAAGTTTTCTACATTGTGAGTCTATGGAAAATGCAATGAAAACTTTGAAGAAGGTGGAAACATTTGAAATTATTACAAATTCTCCATCAGTGATCTCAGTGCTACTCATCAGGAGCATAGACTAGATTTAAGGGTTTTAAAGACACAGCAAATGGCAGATAATTTCCTCTCACTTTTATTATTTCTAAACTCTGCTGGAAGATGTAGGTAAGAAGAAGTAATATTGGAAGTAATATTATTCAGAAAAAGAAGTAATATTAGAACAAGGTCAGTTAAGACTAGGCTTAGATTGCTCTGCAAACTAGAGGATCAGGATCAGGTCCTACTCTTAAAGTAAATAAAGGAGATTTCAGCTATTGACCAAAATTAACCATATGGAAAACAAGTGAGTGTACTAAAAGCCATATCAGAAAGTGAAGACTGAAGGATTCTGACAGGTTCTCTGATTTCATAGCAGAAGAAACACCCAAAGGTAATTTATCAGAGAATTATGCTGAGTGTTAATAATGTAAGGACCAAGGAAACAGCAAGAGACAGGGATAATGATTGTGAAATCCTTGCGTTGCTTAATCTGACTTGTGATAGACTGGCTCCTCAGCAGAATAAGCCTCTGTCAGTACAGAAGGAAGTTTGCTGAATGCTCTTTTCTTTTGATCAGAGAGCATACTGGAGAGCAATTTTAGGTCAGACAACTTTTGATGAGCATGAGAAATGTGTGTTTTCTGGACTTTGTCGTCTTCTCCAGGACTGAACATCCCAAATTCTGAAATTAGCTGATTCAGTGATGGCAGAATAGATTTTCCCTATTTGCACCAGGAATTGCTGCTAGAATGCAAGTCCATCCAGGCAAATAGGCTTCAGATTAATTTCTAATAGACCATACCTGCTGTACAGGAACAGATAGAGAGTTCTCATTAAGTTCCTTTGGAGAAATGTCTTATTACAGGATTTGAGGAGAAATCTCTCTGGGAAAGCTCTTTAAAATTGCATTTTAAAATATAATTTTGTACAGCCAGATAAAAAAAGATAAAAAATACCATTTGTCAGATTTGTTGATAGGAAGAATACCTGCTGAAATCTCTTTATAGCTTGCCATAAAAGCTATATATGCGCATCCCAAATGCTTCAAGGAAGCAGTCTCTGTTATTCTATTTTAATATTTCCTGCAATGGGAGTCCAGAAAGAGCTACGCAGAGCATGGCTATGTTCCTGATGTGCACAGACCTCATAAAGAGCAAGTGAAGACTGCAAAGTTACGCACTTCAAATGAGAAGGTAAGGATCCCAGCACAGCTTCTGGGAGAACTTCATAGTTCTCCCACTGTAGCCATACTGTGATCCAGGGTTTTATGAGACAGCCTAGTGTTGATTTTTACCCTGGGAACTTGGGAAGAGCCTGGGCTCTGTTTTGGGGTGGTTTATTGGACCTTTGCCTTAGCTGTTACAAGGTTTGAAGGGAGAGAGGTGTGGGGTGGGTGACAGGATGTCAACACCTGCCACCAGCCAACTTGGAGGTGGATGGGGGGCGGTTTCAGGCACTGTGCTGTGATGGTCCAAAACATCTTCTCATGTTTTAGATAGCAGAGTACAGCTAGTCCCATATTCTCTAAAAGCTTAAAATACAAATGTAGTTTGTGGGGTTTTTTTTCCTATGGAAAGCACAGGGCCCACTACAACACAATGACTATTTTGCAGCCACATTTTAGTCCTTAGCCAAATGATGGGAATGACTAGGACTACAGAGAAGAGGATATCATATTTTTGGTTAATACCAAACAAAAACATTTTGTGCATATTCCACTTGTGAAAATAGCAGAAAGATTCTTTCTGAAATTTTCCACAGTAAAGGATCCCGTTAACTGTACATATGGACTATTTTAAAAGTCCAATTTTAATTGAACTATAAACAGTTGAAAATGGGCTTTCCTAATAAGTAAGACCTATCAGGTGGTCTCAGTGCAGGGGTTGCTGTTAGTCCTGATTGTTGTCATGACTTGCACAGGTTTGCGTGTACATGAGTGCCTGAAATAAGTTATAATTTACCCAAATCTACCTAAAACAAGTTATGATTTTATGTTTTATTGTAAAAAAAGCAGACAGTCTCTTCTTTTAATGCTGCTTCCTGCAGACTGCAAGATAATGGTCCCCAAAAGATACAGTACTGAAGAAATCATTTAAAATAACTACATAATTAATAGTGACTATGATTATTACACTGTGTATAGACAACACAGTATAGCAGTGTACAGATATCCTTGTCAACTGATCAGCCACTCATGACTGAAAGATGGATGTTATAACAAAATAGAGCATATCTGTAATTATATTTGCTGTATTAGTATTGGCTTCCTGATATTGGTATGTGTAAATATGAGGAGGAATTACATGAGCAGTCACCTCATATGATTCTGAAGGACCTACCCAGTAGTGATGCAGTGACTGTAAAACATGTTCCTTGCTCACAAAGTAACTGGTTATATGGCAGCAAAATAACTGCTGGTTACTGGCAGGAAAATAAATAAGTAAAAAAATAAAGATCCATGAAGTTCCACCAAAATAAGAGAACCAACTAAAAAAAGAAAAAAAAATCCCAAACTAGAGTTCTTGTTAAAATTCTTCAAATGACTCTATTAAACACTTACCACAGAACTTTAATAAAGAAAATAAATGACATAATCACTCTGTGATTACTGCTATTCTTCAGAACAATTACTTGAGGCAGGAAATCTTTAGATAAAAACCTCTAATGATGCTAAGTCTCCTATCTAACCTCCTTCCCGAAAACATTACAGTTAACGATGACAAATTCTTTCCTTTTGTATCATAATAAAATTCAGTCTTTGTGGTTCAATAAGAACAATGGAATATTCGCTCTCCTTCCTTCTAAATTTTAATTTAAACTTGTAATTAACTTATGAGAAATTTATAAAGGTGGAAAAACATTTTTCTTCTTTGTTTCTGTTGTTTTTATTTGTGTTGAACTTGCAGCAACTAACAGTTCAATTTAAAAAATGCCAGTGAGTTCATAAGTTCTGGGATATAAAGACAGAAATCTGCATGTGCTTTTCTCTCTCAGACTACAGAGAGAGAAAAGAAAAAGAAAAAGCTCACAAAACGCAGCCAGAAAGAAAAGGTCAGATTAGAAGGAAAGAAGGCAAACACCAGCTACATACAGCTATGGACTGCACTGAACTAAAGAAGACAGCTAATAAAGATCCACAGGAGGTAAAACTATAACTATAATAAGTAAGAGAAGCTATTCCTGGACAGCTTGCATAGAACTATAGACTTTACATGTAACTACGGTTAACTTGGGCTCTGGAGAGGGGCTGCCGAGAGACACGGCAGCAGGGAGCAAGGAAGGAATCACAGAGAGGTTGAGGTTGGAAGGAGCCTTCAAAGATCATCTAGTCGAACCCCACCCCCTGCCCAAGCAGGATCAAATACTGAAGAAAAAGGATCAAATCATGAAGAAAAGGGTGAACAAGTATTAAAAAAATAAATCCACCCTCAGAAGAGTTAAGTGATTTCAGATAGTTAAACCAAATCCATCACTGTTTTCACCATCATCCGAGTCCTGTCAGAGCTACCCTCATTGATTTCAGTCGGCTTTGGGCTAGGTCTGGAATCAATACAAAGAATTAAAAGAGCTGATTAAAAGCAGTGGCAGCTCAAAGGGCTTGGCTAGTCAGAAGCCGTCCCGGTGCCTGAATGATGGGCCCTGCTCAGCAGTTGGCTGCACCACTGCTGGACTCTGCCTGCAGAGGACGTGTCCGTGGGTGACAATGACAAAGATAAATCCTTGCAGGCTTCACCGTTCGATCTAGAGGTTTGACAGGGCTGCTGCCAGCGGTGACAGCTAACTCTGCACGGCCACAAGTGCCCGCTCGGGACTAAGTGCCACGTTAGCGGATCCGATGCAGGAGGCAGAAAGGGAGCAGAGCTGCTGCTTAGTAGAAATGCTAGTGCTGGAGTAGGCAGCTTTCCTTTTGCTAAGGCTGCAAAAGCAGTGACCATTGTGGCCAAATCCAAAGGAATGCTGTCAATTTAGTGGAAGCCTAGAGTTTAAAGAATTCAAGTAGTATTTGTAAAATCTTGTAAGAGAAGAGCTGTTTCTACTGCAGTTTATACCGAAAATGATGGCGAGATAAGTTTGATTTTCAATTTCTCTCTTTCTCTGTCTGTTGTAATTCTGTAAAAATGCCTCAAAGCAAAAAATCTAAAATTTTTCTAGGATTCCTTGAAACTTCATGTCACATCTTATCCTCTGAGCATTTCTAAGAGAAATTTGCTTTAGAAACATGCTAAAGAATTAGTGTTTAGAAAATGTATCTGCAGACTTCTGGCTCATTTTCTACTGTTTTTTTTTCTTTTTTTGACTGATGTCAAATCTGATGTGTTCTGACATTGTCTGAAAAGCCTAGATTTGTTGACCTCAGAAAGTATTAGCAAAAGGTTGCACTTCTTTAGGTACTTCTTGGAGAAATTAGAGAAAAGATATTCATGTTTGTCACATCAATACTTTTGGATTAAAGATGGCAATAGGATTTTGGTTAAGACCGCTAATAAAAGCAGGCAGATTTTGCAGAGGACTTAAGATTAGGAGTCTCTGCCAACACAAAGCATACATCTTCTCCCCAGTCTTTTCATGCAGGCAGAATCCTTTGTCCTTTGAAATTAAAGAATGTATTTCCTTTATGTCAGTGACTTTGAATCAAGATCAATGGCTTTTAACAGCCAAAACCTAGCAGCACCAAGTGAAACTCAAGGGATTTTTGTACAGAGATGGTGGTAACAACCTTCACATGACTCTAACCATTCTAGGGCTAATAACAAACTAGGAAATGAAATGCTCTGTTGTCAAAAGCACAAGGAATGTGGAAAGAATAATATGATTTACTTTTGTGCACTGCTAAGTAGGCCTCTTCATGAGGATTCACAAATGTTTCTGAAGAACACTTAAGAAAGAGGAAGAAAACTAAAACACAGGTGAAGGAAAACAACTCTCATCTCTTCCCCCTTTACAGATGAGGCAGATCAATGTTATAGTGAGTTTATAAAACACTCTGGATGTTGCTTTGAGAAAAAGCATAAACATTTCCTGAAAATGCACTTAGAGGTAGCTGATTTCCCAAGTGTTGCCAAGTGTTTCCATGCTTAAAGAAAGCTTTCTTTGCATCACGGTGAAAAGGGAAAGGAATAAGTCTACAGACAACTTCTTTCCTGTGCACGCAAAGACCCCTGGGGACTAGACCAACCACAGGCTAAAAGGGAAATTTTGCAGCTCCTTTGCTGAAGGCTTGGCACTACTTCACTCTCAGTGCTTTGCTCCTGCTCTGCTTTGCTCAGATACCTGGAAATGTTTGAGCTTCTGGACAGAGCTCAATTAAAGCAGATAAACTGTGCTCGTTTGCTCCCTTAAATACATTCAGTTAGTTTTCAATATTGCTTTGTTTTATGCCCTTCCAATGCTAGGAAATCAGCCTGTGTTCAGTGAGATTCCCCTTCACCCTGAGCTGAAACCTGCTGTCACAACAGAGGTAAAACTGCTTGCACCAGTGTCAGAAGAAGCGTACAGCACTTGAGACAAAAGCTTTTAAATGGCACAGAACTGGTTATCAGTTTTGTCTTTTCAAACCGGCAATTTAAATAACTTTCACCCCTTGTTCAAGGATACTTGCTGGTGATAAATGTTTTCAAGGATAGCTTAGGACCTTCAGGTAGCCAGAGAGGACACAGTGTGCAAACAGAAAATGTTGAGCTATCACTTCCCAGCTGCACGTGAGAAAGAGAAAATGAAAAAACATTTTCTGCTTTTTTTTTAAAGACACAAACCAACCCAGTCTTGCAATAAGGGCAAACAGCACAATAGAATAGTCAGGATGCAAGCAGGGAAGCTACATACTTTATCAAATGCAAATTCTATAAATTGCATATTTATAAATCACTGAATGTCTTATAAATCGTTAAGTATTTATGAGTTTAAATTCTCAAAATTAAATGTCTGTAAGGTCTGGAGTTGGGTATTAGCAGTGACTCAGATTATTGGCATGTTCCTGCTAGCCATTTTTCATCGTATTATTATCAGTAAATAACAATATATTTATTTATATGGGTACTGCATAGACAAAGTGGGATATACTGTAATCATATGAGGATGGCACAAGTGTTTCATTTGGATCTCCAGCACAATATTATGGGTACTCATCCTGCTTCCACTGATGTCACAGGCAAAACACTTGGTGGTTTCACTGCGAGGAGGGTCTGGCCTCGAGCCTGCTGCTCTGCTCTCTTTGCTGTCCTGTCATGATGATGCCTGAAGTCAGGAGCTCTGGCGCTCTCCATATATCAGAGAGCTCTGCGCCTGTGCCTGACTTCTCATTGATTAATTTATCTAGCACAGCAGTCTTGAAGGTGTTCGTTTCCTAGTGCTGCTTGTTGCTTCGGTAACATTTTTAAGTCACCTTGCTCTTTCTTAAATGTTTTGAGCCTGGAAGATGCCAAGCTCTGGCACCTTGAGTGAGGCGTTTGTTTTCCAAGCGGCAGGCAGGCACGGCTGCTAAGCCTTCTCATAAATTGCAGCATTTTCCAGCAACAATGCTATAACCTTGTGGGGCTATCTATAAGGACTTTAAGACACTGTGCTTACAGCTTCACCAGCTTCATCCCCCATATTTTTCCCTTTTATTCTGAAGGGTTCTCAGAAGGTGTGGCAAATGCCTGTACTGCAGTCTCTTCACCTGCTGCTGACAGCAGGCACTGCTAGAGCTGGGCATGGCCACCTGCACGGCGTCGTAGTACTGCACGTGCAGCTATCCCCAAAAGACTAGGAAGAGAGGACAGCATGGAGGTATGACGTGCCAAAGGCAACCCCCAAGCCCTTGGTAACCCCAAAGCCTTGGCAGGTTCAGGCACTGAACGTGGTAAGTTGCACTGCACACTGATTTGTTATACAGCCAACTGTCTCCTGTCTCCTATATAAAATAGTTCTCCATGAGCACAGCTTAGAGACCTTTCAACCTGGCTGTGCACGCTGTGAGCACTGCCTTTGCACAGACACCGTTCTTCTCCATGCCTTTACACAGACATCTTTCTTTTCCTTCCAATGTGTGTTTTATTTTTCCCATTTCTGTCTTCTTTCACTTGTAAATCATTTCCCCTAAAACTGCACTAAGCTTGATTATTCCCTCCTTTGCCCAGTTATATCACCCCTTAAAACCTGTGCAGTATTTGTACATGGAGAACTCACTGTTGGATCTCCCCACTCTATTGTTTTCCCTTTGTAACAGAAAGTGAACAAGTAATGAAAGGAATAAACCTCCACAAAGTTTTAGCATTATCCTACACAGTGGTTGTTAAGACAACAAATGGAATGTAGCTTCTCTAACAAAAACACAGGAGGAGATAAAAAAAAATGTAGGTGGATATTTGTTATTACAAAAAGCATTTGTATAGACCCAGTATTATACATGGGGTGGTAACTGCTGTATGTTTTTATACACCCAAACTTTAAGTCTGTGGGAATTTCCAAAGTGCAAAGCGCACAGAATCAAAGTCAGAATTATTTGTAAACATGAGATAGATGAGATTTATATAACAGGCTACTGCAGATTTAGGAATCCAGGAAGGAAATAATTTCAAAGGAAATTAAAGTTAAAAATAATCATGAACCACAAAAAGACCGTTCTTTTTTCTCTTTCTTTGCCAACAATTTTACACCCACTTGCTGTGTGCCAGCTCATTCTTCTAGGTAGCTAGCAGGGCCATTAAGAGGGTCTCCAGTTTAAAAAACAAACTTTACTTGGTAAGTACTTATTATTATATGATTGAAATATGTTTTAAATTACTTAGACAAAAAGTTCTTTGCCTGTACTTAGACAAGTAATATAGTTACAGGCATTTAAATAGGCAATTTGCCTATACTTATACAAAAAAAAAAATCTAATAGTATGCTTCAGTGTAATACAATTCTTTTGAGAGCTGAAATAACTAAAAATAACAGAAATTTAAATACAAATTCTTAAGCTAAGCTACATTTTGATGAAATTTATTACCAAGAGAATACTTTAGAACATAACCAGCACAACTAGATTCCACTGCTCACTGTACTCCGGGCAACATTTTTCTTTTATAAGGTGAATGTCAAATTCCTCAGATAAATGAGGAAGTATCCCTTTCTCTAATCTTTGCAGTGTTATTCATTCTCACTTCTCTATTTTAGAAAGGGCACAAAATTACGTCCTTATACTTATTTATTATTTATTAATAGTAATTTAATAATATATTAATAAATAAATAACCTGAGTTATTACTCAGGTGTCCTCGATATCTTCGGCCAGAGCTAAGCAGGCAGGACAGACAGGCACTTGTCTCCTTGAAGGAGTTTTCTGAACTGTGCTTTTTCTCCTGAAGTGTTCTAGTTTTGGAGTGTCACTGTGATCTTTAGTGGATATGATCAGCAATCTTTACTCTAGAACATATTTTAAATATAATCAGAACTGGCCTGTGGAGAGACTTGTAGCTTGTAGATGTTTATAAACCTTACGACCCTTCTTATACAAAGAGCATTAATTATAAAAGTGGCAGTGCAGAGCTATACTAAGTGTAAGTGTGACATGCAACAAAATGCCTTACAAATCAATAACAAAACGAGTCAGAGAAACAAAACGAGGGAGAAGATGCAAAACGCTGCTCTGCAGCACAGGATGTTCATGTGCCATGTGTTACACACAGTCACGGTGGCAGCAGTGTCAGAAGGCAGGAAGGAAGGCTGTGCAAAGTCACACAACACAGGATGGTTGATGATGGAAGGGACCTCTAGAGATCATCTAGTCCAGCCCCCTGCTCAAGCACATACTTAATACTTGTTTTAATACTTGTTTGTTTCCTTACATGAGTGTCTATGATGTTGTCATGAGATGAAAAGAACCAAAGAATTTAAGATTCTGTCATTATGCTAAAGCATGTGAGTGTTTTTGACCCAGCGGCTGCTGGCTTTTGGTTTGTGTTATAGAGAGTTTTGTGAGTATCTCAAGTATTTTGGATAAGGAGTTTGATATATATATTTATACACTCTATTTATTTATCCCTAAGCTCAGTGTTTGTTTTTAATGTAATCTTGAATCAATTTGTTTAGTAAATGCTGATATCATTTAGAGAAAGTATAAGCCAAACACTATGTCTTTTATATACTTGCACTCCATCAGCTTCAAAGCAATTACTAAAGCACAACTGATGGCAGCATCTAATTTCATGAAACACAGATCAGTAACTACAGGCCTTTTTTTTCCCCATTGATTTGTGATAAGATAAAAACATTTAAAATTCTGATTTGGTTCTAGCATCACTCTTTGTCCAAATCCACCGGAGTCCAGCCTAACACAAGACATCTGTATTTCAGCAGTCTCTTGAAATCACAGAATCACAGCATCAGGAAAAGAAATTCCCAGCTATATTATCAGAGAGCTTCATGCACAAGGATTATCTGATAAAGACTTTTCAATCTGATAAAGACCGTGAAGGCTCTTTATGGTACCGTGATTAAATGAATTGTCTCGTGAAGTAACAGATGCCAATGAATCAGCTTCGAACTGCATGATTGGAGGTAAGGGATTCTGCTTCCCCTGGGTGTCGGGGGTTCTGTGGGAGCCCGGCTGCTGCTTGCAGTGAGGAGGAGCATGAGGACGGCTGCTGCCCGCAGCAAGGGAGGCGAGGGCACGGACAGCAGCAGTGGGGCAGGAGCAAGGCGGGACTGCAGGCTCTGCAGCTGTTCCTTGCGCTGCTTCCTTGCCTGCCTCAAGAGAGGAGTGGAGCCCACCGGCCAGTGACATTGCCAGCGTGACAGAAATGGGATCCCTGTTACAGTCGCCCATGGCAGGTTAGCAACATGTTGCGTGCTCGCTTGCGAGAAAGGAACTGTTGGGTATATGTCATCAGCATCAGATGCTGCACGGGGGCTGTTGTCAGGACATCTTCTGCCCCATAACTGAGGGAGTCTTAGAGGGGTTGTGCACATCCATCTCTAGGTCAAGCAGGAGGAGTGCGGGCTGCTTAGTCCCCCTGCAAAGGGTCAGTCCTCAGCTGCCTTAAAAACAGTAAATAGTTTTAAGTACAAGAAACGAATACAGATGTTCCAAGTCACATTTCTGCTTTTGTAAAGTAGGCTCACATACCCAGAAGCTTCTGGCTTAGTATAAATAAATACTGGCAACCTCGAAATTAGCTTCACTTAGACCCTTGGGCGTTATCAACAAAAATAAAACAGTAGGATTAAAAGATTGTGGAGCTTCTAGGATAGTAGTAGGAGAAATGTCTTCTACCACAAAACAGAAGAGGTATAAATAATTTAAAAGTAGTGCTTACACTCAAATACTCTCATTTCTTCCAAAAAAAAAAAAAAAAAAAAGGGACTTGGGAGTGTTAGGCATAAAAATATAAAAATTAGGCATAAAAATAAATGGAGTGTAACTTGATTATGAGGCAAATTGGAATGTCACCTGACAAAGCGTAGGGGACATGGTTATAATTTTCTTTACCTTCAAAGTTAAATGGTGAGACCTGTGCAAAATCTCTTTTCAATTCCCATGTTGATATCTAAAGATGCAACATCACGTGCTGCGAACAACGGAGCATGAATGATGCTGTTTCCTAGACCATGAGAAAAATGTGGGCAAGCTCGCAAAGCTATACCCCAGGGAGAGCGCTCAAAGCGGGGCCGCTCCTGCTGCGTGGACGTGTGTGAAGCCGTGAGAAGCTTCCCCTGACACGGGGAACGCGCCTCTCCTGCACCACAGCGAGGACATCACGGAGAGAGCCCCCTGCCTTAGGTCCCCTCCATGCCCAAGACGTGCCAATCTACATGTGGGAATCGTTATTCTGCCCTGCGTTTAACGTATTGATAACGGTTTTGAAATACTACAGTATATCATGTTTAACCTGTTAACCCACTTTGGGAATGGCTAGATGTGTAAGGAGAGATTTTTTTTTGGTATTTCAGATCTCAGTTACTGGATTTTGAAAAACAACAGCTTTTAACCTCTTTCACTTGTTACCCGAGTGGTTTTGCTTATGTTCATAACCTCATATATAATGAATTTTTCATTGCTTGTTTGCCTACTAAAAGTAATGTCTATCAAAAAAAATAAAAGGCAAAAAGAAAAAAATCCTTAGTGTGGCATCAACATATAGAAGGAAGAGAGGAAAGAAAAAAATCAGCATCTGTATTCACTGGGAAGAAATTAAGGGAAAATTCCTTTAAGCAGAAGGAGAAGGCAAAGCAAGGAGGAAAATATCAGGAGCAAATCTGCGACACTCCCCTAGAAGGTCATGAGAGGTAATGGAAGGAATGAAACTGGTGATGGAAATCAGCAACCAAGACAAACATCCCAAAAATGCAATCTCCAGAAAAGCAGCAGGCAGGCAGGCAGGCAGGCAGGGGCTCTGGGAGAATTCACAAACCCCAGCGCTAAATCCCACCCTCAGCGCGGGGTGCAGCAAGCAGCTCTGCTCTCCCTCACTGGCTCCGAGGATTCCTCCTGTCCGCACGCAGCAGGAGAGCAGACTGCAGCTCCCCGTGTCCACCTGAAGCACCAAAGCAGGAGCCGCCTGCGTGCTGCCTTACGGGGCTGCCGGCTGTTACCCTCATCTAGCTGTGTGGATGCTGAAAGCCCCACACTTTGCTAAGAGCTTATAAAGACACAGCTTGTTCAGACAGAGATGGGTGCTGCTGCCGAGCAGCTAAACTAATGTAAACCCTCCAATGTGAAAAAGGAGGGATTTGAAAACTGATCTTCAAGTCGTAGCAAATCTAAATGGGAAGTAAATCTGTTGCTACTAATTGCTGAAGTTACTCTTTGTTTTGGAAATGAGTTGTTACTGTTTATTGACAGATTATCAAAGGGGACCAAAAGCATTTTAAGTAGAAATGCAATTAGTCAAGGCAAAATGGAGCATGCTGTTAGAGCGACTGCATGCTGTAAATACATGTGTACTCCTTGATGCGAGCCCAGGGGGATGATGTGCTTAAGCTGGCCTTTCTGTAAAAAGCACCCTGTGGGATAATTTTTGTCCTTTTTATGTACTTTGCAGGGAGACTTGAAGACTCTGCGTTTCCTCCCCATCACTGAAGTTGTATAAAGACCCGAACACCCTCTGTCTGTCATGTTTTGGTTGCTCTGGGACATTCTGCCCTGTAACTGGAAAAGTTTAAAGCAACGTTAGATAGTCCTTTACAAACACAAATATTTTCTTGAGAAGGGAATGCAAGCTTCTTTTACAGAGAAGGTAAATAGCAATGACCCTTTGTGGAACACATAGGGTCGGGAGAGCGGAGAGGTAAATATTTTTTCCTGCCGTTAGCTCCATGTGTAGTTTTTCCAGCCCGGGATGTATCAGCGCCAATGCTTTCCTTTCCGCTCCTCACACCACACGAAGGGCACTGTGCTCAGGGCCCCGCCGCTCCCGCGCCGTGCCGTGCCGTGCCGTGCCGTGCCGAGCCCGGCAGGGCCCCGCGCGGCCCCGCGCCCCAGGACACCTGCCCCGCAAGCGCACACGCCGGGCACCAACCGCGCATGCGCCGCACAGCACCGATCCCGGCTCAACCCCGCCGCGAACGGGCCGGGGA
>JAVCKT010028040.1:14620-31089 GCA_032273925.1 Rhynchotus rufescens | reverse complement strand
ACTCACAGCAGGGAAAGCTGCCAGCAGCACTTTCCCCTGCCCTAGACTTCTGCTCAAGCCCTATGGGGAGATGTATGTGATAGTAAATAGCAAACCCACTTTTCTGTTTGTTTGGATGTCTCTTTTTTTTTTCCTTTTTGCCAACACCAGACCCTTCTGGCATTCCTTGATATGTTCCCATCACCTCTGAGTTTGAGAGGATGGCACACTCCATCCTTTTGAGCCCCTCCTTTCTGCCTTTGGCAGACTAAAAACTGTCAGAAAAGCTATGGAAATAAAGCTGACAGTCTGGCACACTTTAAAGCATCAAGCAGGTAGGTACACAGCTAAAGACTTGATTTAAGTTTAGTTTTTTTCCCCCACTTTAACTAAATGTGTTTGCAAGACAATGCTGCTTTGGCCTGCTGTTCTAGCTCCATGCCTGCATCCATCTGTCAGCTACGGAGTGCCAGGATGCTCCTCCCGAGCTCCAGGCTGCTATTTCAGGAGATGGAGAGCTCAAGCGCCGGTCTGTGTTTGCACCGAGGGCGCCGTGGGTGGCAATCAAAGGCAATCCTGAGCCCACACCTTCAGGAGCACCTTGAATCCAACTGCTGCATGCACAAAGCTACAAATACACCCAAAAACACACGGCGTGCCCAGACCAGCAGACGCTGCAAAGGTTTAACTAGAGCAGGAAAATCTGTGCTTTTTGCAGCCTGGTAGAGCTTCTGAACCTGCAGATGCTCCATGCTAAGGATTCATTCTACAAACTGAATATGAGAGAGCAACTGCAGTAGTAATTAATCCATCAACTACATATTCTAGATTCATTTAGTGCCTGGGAAAAGGTTTACCTGGCAAACCTGCAGATGGAGTTCTGGATGAAGCAGCGGCTTTCTTATCTAAATCTCTGTCTTTATCTAAATACTTCAGATTACTACGGATGACACATACAGCTATTTGTACAGATCAAGTGTGAAAATGCAGGAATGTAAATTGCAGCAGAAAAAAAATAACAAAACAAAGAAACACAGCACAAATGTAAAGCCTGTCAAAAATCTTTAAATGGAGACCGTAAATGGGTTCATCTACATAATAAGCACGCTTACATCCAGTTCACCAACAATAAACCTGGCAGGAAATCATAGCACATGAACTGGAAGCCATGTGTTCACTGCTTCAGGCAACAAAACACAAATAAAACAGCCTGGAGAGGAGGCTTGCCCTGTCATCCTCCTCTCAACGAATGCACCTGCTAAACTGTGAAGCTTTTCCCAGTTCGGAGGAAACAGCGAAGTACCACGCTTCCTGATATTTAATAAAGCAAAACAAGTAGGGGTTTCTGAAAAGGCAACTGAAATCAGAGGATTAAAATTTACTAGTCCTAAACATTCCAAATGGGAAGGAAAGCTGTCCAGTGAGGCGACATAACACCCAACTTCAGTTCCACTCAATTTTTAGATCTTCAAATTTGGAAAGCACGACAGGCCCATTTTTCACAATGAGAACCGGCAGAGGCAGCCTGCAATATGAGCACGTTGTTAGCTAGCTGTTTGTGTACATTTATTTGAAAAATTACATCTAAAGCACAAACAGGTGGCATGACATTTAAATGAACATAAAACACCAGGGCACAGAGATGTCTTTTTGAAGCCAAAATAGAAGGCATTTTTCTCCTAAAACGCAGTCTAATAAGAAGAAATGGCCACTGCAATTGCATGCTATTGATACTTCCCTTATCAGCAGGACACATTTCTTCCAGTGTTTTTTTCTAATCTGAACTTGAGTTTCAGCTCAGGCTAGTAATGGTTCAGACAAGCTACAGAGACCCTGCAGAATGAGTCTTCCAGCCACATACCACCAGTGAGGAGGATATTCCTCCACAGCCTACACTACCCTTTGCTTCTGTTGGCCCAAATACGGAACATCTGTCCTACGAACGCATGGCAAACAGAGGCTGAAGCTGGTTTTTTCTTGTCACATTTCATTTCCAAAAATGGACACGGACCAAGCTAAGAGCAGGGCACCTAAAGTCAGAGCATGTATTATAAAAATGACTTCATAACACAGCACGGAAGTGTAATGCAAGCGCTGTACTCTGTGCTGTAGATGAGTATTAGTTCAGCATCAAGCCGATTACTCCCCTCCTGCACTAGCCCATGCTATCCTGGCCTACTGATAAGCTATAAAGGAGAGAGACTGCAGCAGCTGGCAAGCAAGTTGGCTTAAACAAATAAATCAGGGAAGCTGCCCATGACACGGGCCCGACTCTGCCTTCATCTTCAAGCGAGCGCGCCCGTGAGCGCTGCTGCCCCCAGGGCAGCTCCTCTGCGTGAGCCCTCACAAGCAGAGGAGCAACCTGCACCGCAGAGGGAGCCGGGCAGGGGCAGGAGGGCAGCGCGGGCCACGCCGGGCGCCTACCTGCTTGACCTCGGCCTGCAGGTGCCGCAGCTGCACGCACTGCTCCAGGTGCTTGCGGTGCTGCTCGGCCGCCACGTCCAGCTCCTGCTGCTTCTCGTGCAGGAACTCGAGCAGGTCCTGCACGCGCGTCGCCATGTCCACGTCGCGGTCGCACAGCAGCTCCACGCCTGCAAGCAGCCAAGCACAGCTCGGGGGGTTGGCCCGGCCGGGGGGCAGCCCCCCAAGCCTGGGGGGCCCACCCGGCTCCTCCTCTCAGGGGAGGTAGCTCAATCTTTGCCTTCGCTTAAGTGAGCATCATTTTTGCACTTTTGCACAAAAAAGGAATTTATTTTATATTTTTTTAAGTATATATACACAAATATGTTTAGAAATTTGAAATTTACCTCAGGTGACTGCATACAGACAAAAAGGATGTCAAGCAAAGGGGTACAAGAAACTAAAAAAAAAACACTTTCTACTTGAAAGCCAAAAATTATGGTTTAAACTGCTTTAAATATGAAATTAGCTCCCCGTTTTTCTGCCTAAACTTAACGACTTTGAGTTTTTTTGGTTGAATTTCTTCTCTAACAGCCAAACAATTTCAGGTGTTGCTGACTCCTCATTAGTGAGTACAAGTCGCAACAAAGGCATATCCACAATGACACTGAGTGATTCAAACACAAAGAAAACGTGCCTGGCTGATTCAAGTACAAAGAAAGAAAAAAGAGAGGGGAAACAGTTAAGCAGTATCCCTCTCATATCCCACATGGGACAAATAACTGAGGAATCCTTACAAAGGCCGTGCCCAGATCTTGGAAGAGTCATCTTACCAGACGCCTGCACTTCATTGACGTACTGCAGCAGATCCTGCCCCTGGTGGATGACATCGAAAGTCAGGTTATTCATGGTCAGGGCTTTGTCCGCGTGGTGCTGGAGCCTCTGCTCTGCTATCGTGAGGTCTTCGGTGTCGAAGTCGTTCATCTGCTGAGAGAGCTCATCGTTCCAAGACTCCAGGTCTGAAATTATCTGCAAGGAGGAGGAAGAGGAGGAAGACCACAGTCATTTCCTGGTAGATGACGGGTGTTTATTTCCAGAGCTGCACATAAGGAGATGGAGGTCAGAAACCCGAGTTATCCAGTACTGATGGACTTTACTAACCACGTGCAACACGGGTCAGACATGGGCTTTTTCAGCACGGAATTTCAGTTCTTGCCAACACAGAAGAGCATTTCTCTCGTCTCTCAATCTGTGCTTGCCTCATCAGAGCCTGTGGTACTATGGGCCCCCCTAGCCTTGTCTAAAGTACTCACACAGCACATCACTTGTGAAACAGGTGAAATTAAGATTTTTTTTTCATATTTAAAGAAAAATATGGATCTAATATCCCTCTTCAGATCTTCATGCTTATACATTAAGTGCCAGCTTAGCCCTCTATTATCTCATGAAAGCTCTTTTACACACAGGTCAGGTCTACCCTTCTGGAGCAGAACCCACCAAATTCTGTAAGAACATTCGACTTCCAATAAGACAAGCAGCAGTCCCTCTCACAAAAGGCTGGGTAGTTGGTGAGTGCAATAAGAACAGAAGGCAACAGAGCAGAGTTAAAACTGACTTGCTGAAGTCATGTAGCTACGCTTCAGTTCTGGATTTTACCTTCAGACATAAAACATCCAAACAAGGGTAGTAAAAAGAAGTCTAACACACACATAGGTCAATCATAGGTCCACCTCCTCTCTCTGCACAAGTGGATTTTCCTTGTAATATTCCTGAGCCTGGCTGATTCCTGGTAACTGACATCATTTCAACAAAATCAGATCAGATTAGTTTACCACAAATGGAAAATACTCCTTTTAATTAGGACACAGAACTGTTTTTAAGTAAAACACAGTATCATCCCAGCAGAGTCCTTACAAATCCTATTGTCCAAAAATGCTTGGGTTTTTATGGCACAGATATGATGTATCAGTTACTTATTTCTAACAAGCCTTCTTGATACACTTGTCTGTCAATCTTGTCATGTTTCCCCCCCAAAATTTTTGTCACAAGTTCCAGTAGACAACATGGAAAGCAAAATTTCAGGCATCTAGAGTTAAGTCATGTCTGTTTGTTGAGTTCTGGGATTTCAGTAGTAGGACAAACTGACATGAATGGTGCTAAATAAGAGGGGAAAATACCTATTTGCACAGCAAGACACAGCAAAAAGAGGATCTGGCAACACGGGCAGTCGTAACAGAAGTGCTGGTTGCATAAACACTTAATAAACATCACTTGCTGTCAGCAGTGTGCGCCACTGTGTTCCAAGTGACTGAGCTGCAAAGCTACTAAGTCAATTAAAGTGTAAAATAAATTCGAGGAAAACAAACCTTGCAGGAAAAACAACAACAATAAAAAAGAACTGAAGACATAGTAAGGTTAAATTGTCTGCATAAAGGTTTTGCAGTTGGCTACAATCTCTTGATGGCTTTTTATTCTGCTCACCTGATGCCATAAAAACTGAATACCTTGAATAATTACTTTAGAATTGTGGCACCAGTGAGCTACTTATAGATAATTTGCAAAAATCTCAGTCAATTCATTAAGTAGGCAAATTTTGCATCATTACATAAGGGAAGCTGCCCCACAACCAGCATAGCTACTTGTAATCCCTAGTTCTGGATCAGTCAGTATCTAACAAAGTGAACGTGGGCAGAATCATGTTTCAGAGGCAACACTGAAAACATGAAGGGATATGGGGAAAGATGTAGATCAGGCCTTTTGCCCACTGCTCACAGCTTCTTTCTTCTCTACTGCACTCTGAACATCATGTACACACCTATTCATGCTTAGTTTCCCCCCTAGACACACACACAACCATGCTCTTGGATATTTACTTTCTCAGTGCACAATAATGTGAGTTATCGTTTGAAATCACATGGAAGAGCGAAGGAGAGCAAGATTTCTTATTACTGGAAAAACTATGGGTTGCTATAGCTTTATCTGTAAAATGTATTCGGTCTCCTACTCTATGAGTACATAATAATTTCTGTCTGGATTAATGAGTCTGGCGTATTTCCTAAAATGCATTAAACAGCAGATTACTTACATCACCTAAAATTACATAAAAAACCACCTATGCTTGTTACTTCTCACTGGAGGCACCTTGATAACCATAAAGACCATCAACGTGAACATATTTTCCAATAACTCTCAGTCTGGGATAGCTACGTGTTCATTCACTGCTAAAAACAAAGGTAGCTTAAGATTTGTTTCCTCAAATCATCTATTGTATTATCGAAAATACTCAGCTACCAGATTTACCATCTCCTTGTCAAGTTGAGGCAGCATCCTCAAAAAAAAAAATTACTTGGTTGGTTCAACTTGGTGAAACTTCAAAATCTGAGTGTTGGAAGGATAGGAACTCTGCATCTCTCAGAGTTTGATATCAATGAAAACTGGCTTTGGTTTAACATGGCACATTGGGCTTCTGTTTTAAAAATAAAACCAAAGTCCTCTCCCAGTCCCACAAAGACACCAGGCCTGTCTGACTGTCAAACTCAGCGAAAATAAAGTAATAAACACCAAAGGCCAATCTCTTACAGCTGGAAAGTATCGCAGCTAAGGTTAAGCATTTTTATACTAATATGACAATTGATTTTCAGTGGACGGCAGTCACTACATCCTCCCACACTTCCTGGGAATCACTGGGCCCGACACAAACGAGAGGCAGTTTTAAGCAGCCAGCACTGCGTGGGACTCCAGCTGGGAGTTTGCAGCGCTACTCGCCCCAAGAACGGCTTTCTAGGGAGCACCGGGCGTTGCCACGTTGCTGTCTGCCAGCCTGGGGTTGGATCCCAGCCCGCACACCCCCTGAATGAGCCTGAGGCACGCAGTGAGAGGGCAGGCCATGCCCTGGCCCCTTCAGAAGCAGGAGGGAACCCATGATACAAATAAATCACACACCCGCATGGCTAGTCCCGCACTCACACAAAAGACAGGGAGCCCTGGTGCATGTCATAGCCAAGTATCTCAACAACATCAGAAATCCTCACACTCTTTTTCAGCAGGAATTGGATGGCTCAAGGTGACCTATATCAGACATTATGATCCCACAGTGCAAATCTGAAGACACTGAAGGCAGGTAAAGTAAGAAAAAAAGTGCCTTAAGTGCTCTCTGCTCTGGACAGTGTGGAATCGCCCTAGAACTTCTGATTTGCAAGAGACTTCTCCAGCAAGCTCCTCTTTTGTTTTTAAAACTTCATTGACACAATCGGTATTAATTAAACACAACCAAGATGAACAGCTCTAGTAAACAATTAGAGAAACTGAATCACAAATTATTTCTGTTCTTCAGGAAATAGCTGCCCAAGCACAAACACAGGGAAACCACTTCCCGCATCACGTGTGCGAGAGACCCCGAGCGTGCGGCACGAGCTGCCTGACAGGCCCGGGCACTTGGCAAAGCCTAGGGGACAGTCACGGGAACTAAAGCAGGGCACAGCACCACAGGGATGCAGACTATTAAGAAACGCCTGAGGAGAAATTAGGAACCACAGATCTCTCTTCAGAAGGGCCTATGTGGCCATCCTTCTGTGGGGTAAGAAAATGCCAACCAGGGTCTGGAAAACTATTTACTGGGGCAGAAAGGAAAGGGAAGGATGGGAAAGAGCGTGATCCAGCATCTTACATCCTTGCCTTTTCAGCTGGATAACTGGACAGGCATCCTGCAAGCAGGGGCCATAAATAGAGCAGAGATAAAGCTGTGGCTTGAAAGGCTTGTCGGGCGCTTTGTTTGGAGCCCTGACACAGGCCTAGAGGTATTTAAGTCACGGATAAGCAGAAATGCAGACACAGATGCAACAACTTACACGTGCTCTAAAGCACAGAGCACTGTACGCTATATCCGTGGCTGCCAGTGCCACCTTTCTGCTAAGCCCCCAGGCAGCTTTTCTTATGTTGCCAACACTTGTTTGCCCTAGGAAGGGCCTCTTCCCGGGCACTGCTTGCCCCGTTGCTTCTCCTGCAGGCAGGACAGGCATCCACAAGGCAGCCCTTGAGGCTCCTCACAGCAGCGTTGCTCCCAGGCTTCCCAGCACAGAGGGTCAAGGCTGGGCTGCCAAGACCAAGGGGCAAAATCAGGACAGCCCTGTAGTTAGAGCAACAACAGAGGAGCTGCATAATCCAAACAGGGGCAACTAAAGAGATTTTTAGTCACCGACTAAAAGAAACTTACAGAATATTTTATAAGTCCAAGGAATAAAAGGTATAAGAAAGCAGGACTAACCCTGGCAGAGAAAATCACCACTGGCCCTAGGAGCAGGGCAAGAACCTGCAGGGTGCCAGGTATCCTCTGTACCATTTTAGCCTGGGTTATTTTGCATGCACCCAGGAAAGCTGCAAACATTATGCTCCTGCCACAAAAGCAGTGCCACCGGATGCTGCCCAGAACAAAGCTCCCCTACAGGCAGGTCCTAACTGATCAGGCCACTTGCACAAAATCTGTGACAAAGCAGGAGGCCAAAACAAGGCCTGCAAGTTCCTGGAAGGTTCCTAGCTGGTATGAAAACATTGGCGCCTCTTCACTTCCATGTCACTTCACCCTAACTTCTGCTTTCAAATAGTGACCTTGAACTACTCCCTGCATTTTCTTCTGGAAAGTTTCTGCACAGATGTCTGCCTTCAAGAGGAAAGAGAAGAGAACTAAGCTTTGCTGAGCATCACAGGCATGGCTGTTGTTTCCATGCCACACAGCACACCCCGGTGCTTTCAAAACAGCAACTGCTGCCTTGTTTTACATTCTCATGCCAAAATGTAAAGCATGACAAGTTTCAGCTTTAGAAAAAGCAAGAACTATCACGTTAGGATATGCAGCTTTCCACTGCAAAACTCTATAGACTTCAACCAAACTGATATACAGAGCATTCCTGCCATCTACACCAAAGTTGTGCTGCCCTAAGGACCAGGACACACCAGCAAGGCAGGACTCTGCCTGCCACTGGCCTTATGCTCTGCTTTAGGTCACTCACAGCAGAGAACAGCCATCTAAATCTAAACTTCACCGATGCTCTGAACCTAATTCTGCCTTCAGCCCTTGCTTCTCCCCACTCCCTCCCTCCAGTTTTCTGTTCCACCCAGGAATGTCTCACAGATCCCACTGAGCACTACAATCCGTGTCTGTGTGGATGACAAAAGTGCTGGCAGTCTCGTAACAAGGAGATCTCTTACGTCCTGTCACATACACAGCATCCAGCTATGACACTCACTGTTCTCCCAGGCTGGCTCAGCCTTTTCTTTGCATATTCAAGAGAGCTGCTCCCACATAACCAAAGCAGTGAAGTCCCTGCACGTTAGTTTGACCTCCCCCTTGTGAAGCGCAGAGCAGAGAACCTCCTTGGTCCTCTCTTTCCTTACGGCCGTTGCTACTGCACAGTGCTGAGCCCCAGTGCCCCTGTGGGCATGGCTCAAGGAGCAGGGCCTGCCTGACCAGCCACATGACTAAACCAGCACCCAGCAGTGTAATCTGGTCCTGGCTTTAGGAAAGCACCTGGAGAGCTCTCTCTTCCCCTGCCTGCCTTTTCCCCCTTGCCCCATTCCTATCTAAATCAACCGGTGCAGTTTCACTGCCTGCCAGGAAGGGGTAAAGTTAGGGCTGCGACCTGTGCTTTTCAGAGCTTCCAAGCAAACTGCTGTACAAACAGGATCATGCACCTCTAGATGCTCTCAAGCTCTGAAAGTAACAGCTCGATTTTCGTCACTGCATGGGGCACCAGTGGCTTTAGGGAGAGCTCACACACTCAACTCAGCTGAAACTTCCCAGCTAGCCACACAAACTACACATGCAGTTTCATATCTGTTTGCCTATATATTTTTCTATACACAACCATAAGCTTGACAGCTGATATTTTTGTAGCTATGCTGCAAAGCTTGGACAGACTGAAAGAAATTTTGCAGGATAGTGACCACACACCGACTACAACTGATTACATTATTTTTAGAGCTGGAAAAGAGTCTTACTGAAGTGTGGGGGGAGTACACAGTCCTCGACAGCATTCCCAAAGATTAAAATAGAATTCCACACACCACTTGTAGCTGTCAACTGAAAAAAGGGCTGCTGACATGGTAAAGAAAGGAAGAGGGAGATTGTGACAAAGCGACAGTTCAGAGCTCGGCACTAAAGCAGCTTGCAAGCACTCTCATTCATCTTTACTATAAGCCTACCTGTTACAGTGTCAAGGCAGCTGGATATTCAAGCCATACCTGCACACTGGCACATGTGATTTTACATGACAACACACAACGAAACACTGGGATCCAATTAATACCCAGGAGCCCAGCTCTGCCAGGCCCTTCACAGGCGAGACAAAAGCAAACCAAAGCTCAGGTGAGAACTCAGCCCCACCAACAGCCAGCTGAGCCACATGTCGGTGCAATCACACAGCCACCCTTGTACAAATGCTGCCCCACGGAGAGCAGGAGCAGCCGGAGCGGCGCAGCCCCAAGGAGACACTCACATCGATGGCGTCCCTTTCGAAGATGCGGAGCTGCAGGAAGAGCTCGAGCTTGATCTTGCGCTCCTGGAACAGCTCCTCCATCTGAGACTGGGCCTCATCCAGCTGCTGCAGGACTGTCTCTATGTGATTGATGGAGCTGTTATGGGGGGTCTTGTTACTAGAAATGGCAGAATCCCTATTCAAAGCAGAGAGAGAGGAAAGAGTGTTTTAAAAAAATGCAACACAATTGAGGTTCTAAATGTGACCTTGGAATGCAAGACTTTTACAGATAAGAGGGCTAGTGGAAGTCACATTACACAAGGACTAAGTTTGTACATCTTTGTTAGCGCAATCCTTGTTAATACAACATCTGAGTTAAGTTATAATAGTTGAAAGAACTTTGAGAAATGAGATTACTTTCATTTTTTGATCAATTCAACATTTAAGGGACCTTCTATTTACAATCTTTTTATTGTGGAGAAAAAAAAAAAAAAAAAAAGGTTAACGATAAGGGGTCAAATTTATTCCGCTGAAACTTCCTGGCAGTGAAAAAACAAATTAGAAGTTTGGAGAGAGAAGAAAAACGCACATGCACACAAACAAACAAACCGTCCTTAATATAAAAACCACGAATTCAGGTAAGAGGACATGAATTCCTGCAGCAAATGAGGCATGTATCACTGCAGAAGGTCCCCACACTTGCAAAGACTGTTATTAAATAAAATGGACTGCAAAATCTTTGCTGCATACAAGTTACAGACGGGTGTGCAAAACAATTTCACTCTACAACAGGGCCACTGCTCAGGAATCAAGCCTTGCAGAGCCCTGCCAGCCTACAGGCGTGTGACTGCTCCCGCCACAAAGGTAGCCCATGTAAACAGCATCTCCTCTGCTGAAGGTAGTGTTTATGAGCTGGGCTTCCTGTAAACACACCAAGACAATCACGGCCCAATGAAACAAAAACGTACTCCTAATATTTATAACATTTATTTATAGGCCCCGTCTTTTAATGATCTCTAGCCTCAGAATAGGAAGAGGCTCCCAGAATATTAGAGATGTGTCAAAAGAGATTTAAATAAAAGCAGGCAAAGCGCTGATTTATAGACAGGCACACCATGTTACCTTAGCTGCTGGATGAGATCTTCGCCTTCTTTTATGACGTTGACCGTGACCTGCAGAGTGGTCTGCTGCTGCTGACCAAAGCGTTTAATCAGGTCTTGGACAGCCTCCACGGACTCCGCGTAGACATCGTCAAGCAGCTCCTTCTGCAACTCTTCAAGCCATGTCCACAGCTAAAGGAGGGAGAGAGAAACATAAGCAGCAGGGTCAGGCAGACGCCAGTCCAAATCAGTCTCCCTGGACAGGAAAAACAGACGGAGGAGAAAACAGGATTTGTTTCTCTTCATAGGAAAATCCCATCTTCCATAATAGAGCCTTTGTCCAAGCTACGGTTTTCACTTGTTGGAAATGCCAGGAAAGCTTTCTCCGTGTTGCTAAGTCACCCTTTCTTTCCCATTTTCCTGCTGCGGCCGCGAGTGCCTGCGAGGCGGCGGCAGCAGCCGCGCGGTCGCAGCGTGAATCCCATCTGCAGCGCGGCCAGAGGCACCGGCAGGGAAATGCCATGGGAACCCTCCCCGAGAGAAGGGAGGAAGGAAGGAAGGAAGGAAGGAAGGGAGATGTATTGTGGCCACCATCACATTTGCACGGCCAGGCTGACACAGGCACACAGATAACGTAACACACTCTGTGGCCTTCAAAAAGACGGAAAAGGACAGAGAAGAACATTTCTCGATCTCCTCGTAGACAGAAATCAATGTAAAAAACAACATTTAATATCTAGCATCATCTCTACAGCTTTAATTAGCCTGTTCACTTCAATTTATCACTCAGAGTAAAAATCATTACAAATAGTTTAGCCAGTTCACTCGAATTCCTTCACATTTTTTCCCCTTATTCTATGCACGCACCCTCACACAGACCGACGGTCTGTGCACGCTGCAGCGTATGGAAAATTCCCTCGGTATTCGCTGGCAAAGTATTATAGTGGTCACCTGAATGAGACGCCGGGCTTTTCCACAGTGTTATGGGGGAAGCTGTTACATCCTAAGCTCTCCGTGGAAAATTTTAACCAGCCTCCTACCAGGCACCCGGGACAAGAACCTTGTGCCTCCCGGGACACCCCTGCGAGCGCCCGCAGCGGCTCAGAGCGGGTCCCTCCTCTCCCAGGGTCCCTTCACGTCCTGCAAGCAACTCCCAGAGCAGCAGTTATTTTATTTTTAATTTTATTTCTGAACAAATAACTTCTTTGATCGAAAGCATTAAGATGTTTTGACTACTTTTTAATCTCTGTCTTTATACATTTCAGAAATACAAACAGGTTTCATTAACCTTGAACCTGATTAAACTGACAATAGAATTAAAATATGGTCTGTAAGCAAAGTGGCTTAATTTCAAAGTAAAACAAATGTTTTCTTTTCTTTACTTATGGTTTCCTATAGAAATACCTGTTTCATGTTGATGCCTATATAGAGGTTTACTAGCTGCCAATGTAGCTACATTAAAAAATTACATGAAGGTGCCTAGGTCTTGAATATTCAGTTCCATTAAAGCTTTATTTTAAAACCAAATGCTTGTTTTTGTATATTTTAGAGCCTTATATACATCTGCTAGTAGGTTTTGAGAGTTGTGAGTGACAGGCTCCGTTTTCACAGATCAATAAATAGTGCTGGGATTTAACCAAGTCATGTTCTCTATAGAGTATACTGCTAAAAAAGAGAACCCAACTGCCTATTCATATGCACCACACTCCTCTGACTCCTCATGTGCTTCAGAGACCACGACTGCCACAGACCCCAAAGCAATCCCAAACTCACACACGTTACTATCTCAAGTCAAAACAGGCCTCCTCACCAGAAAGGAGCATGAACCAAGAAAACTTACCTGGTGTGCCGGAAGCACTCGGCAGCAAGCACTCCAACATAATCCAGTGCAGCACCCAACTGTTAACTTTTTCCCCCAAATGCACATTTAGGAGCACAAATTTCAAGGCAAATGAAACTTCAGATCAAGTAGTTTGACGATACAAACTGAAAACTTTACTCGGGTTTCAAAGCCCCGAAGACATGTGTTTCTTCCCTCCCAACTTAGTGTCCTATTTTTCTGATTGAGACCTAGGCTTCCCGTTAGAGATCTTCCAAGCAAGCAGGCTTGCACACAGACTCAGTACAACTCGCAATTCTGCAAGGTATATTAGTTATTAAAGAGAGAGCAATAATTTCATGTCGACTGCAGATCTAACAAATTCGGTGCTCGCTGGAAGGGCTCTACCTTGTGCTTACTGCACTACCCAAACGGACTTATAAGCAGCGCAATCCAGAGACGTCTTCCGCAGACAAACTGCGATCCAACAGAGCCTCTCACTCCACACGGAGTTGGCCTCTTGGCTCCCCAACAAGCAGCAAGGGCGTGAGGGCCCCTCCAGGTTGTTCCTGCGTGGGGCCCCTGGCCCTGCTCTGCGCGCACAGTGCCGGAGCTGGCAGGAGCGGCGACGCTTGGCACCGCGGGGCCGCCGACGCTCTGCCCCGTCAATATCCCCCTTCACGCTCACCCCGGGCACCGGAGGCAGCGCCAGCGCAGAACAAGCGACTTTTCACTCCCCAGAGCCTGTCCCCACACCACCACCTCATGCACAAGGATGTGGAGGGCCACGGGGCCCCGCTCAGGATCAGCCTGCCAGGAACCAGCTCCTTCGGAGGGAATCGGCACAATGGTAAACACGGTATCTTGTCCCCAGGGACACCCAGGGGCTCGGGAGGACACAGCACCGGCTAATTAATCAGCCCAAGCGCCCTCTGCCCGGGCGGGAAAAGCACTTGGTGAATGTGCAGGGGAACAACGGGAACAACTGACACGCAGCACTTGTCAAGCCGTGATTCACAGGCTGGTAAAAGCAGAAAACAGTTCAAGTCTTTTAAGAAGCGACTAACCAGCTTTGCAACACGCCAACAGTTATCCTTTTTAACAGGCTCCTAAGTCAGCGTGTTCATCCTTCCCCTCTAAGCTGCTGACAAAGGGCTTCCCCGCAAGCGACGCAGCCTCCACATGAGCCAGAGGAAACACGAGTGTCAGGACACGAGGGCTGGACGCGGATCGGCACCATCTGCTGAGGGGAGCTGAGGCACAACTGGTGCAGCCGCCTGCCTTGCACAAAGCTTGAGCCCAGAATCAGCACTGCCTGCACCGTTACTTACTTAACTGACCCTGGCTCCCCACACAACACTACGGATGAAGATAGTATCAGGAAGGAAAGCCTTGCTTAGGAGACCAAAAGAAACCAAGAAGTTCACAGTGGGCAATCAACACAGATGAGTGTAGCCACACATACGTTCATCAAAAGTACAGATCTTTTATTTTTACTTACTTATTTTGAGATAATGCATCACTCAACGGGGCAGAGCTTAGCAACAAGAACTTAATGAAAACTTTATCACTGAAAAGCTTTATCTGACTGTGGATTTTCTAAACAACTTCCAGTCACGTCTTTTCATTACTCTGAATAGGACAGAGCATGAAGACCAAACCCAGCATTGAGCCCTGTGATCCTATGAAGAGCTGCACCCAGCAGCTCTGAGAAATCTAACGCACAGTTGTGTACACTGAGTCTAAGTAACACTGCAGCCAGGCACTGAACAAGGCTCTCTGCCTTTCCTCTGCTCTTCATATCTTAGCAGTATTAAAATTGGACAGGGAAATCAAATGCCAAATCCCTGACAGGCAAATGTTCCGCCCAACGTATTTTTTCTTGATCTAAATATAGGCACAGCCTAAGAAACATCTGCTTGAATGAGCCTGCATCCTGTGCTACCTCTTTCCCCAGTTCTTGGGAGCCTGCCATTAGTCACTGAGATAGTATTTGCTTAATTGTCTGCCACATCCTGGAAGTCTCAGTGTTTCCATCATGGGCCTCCATCTATTTAAGTCCCATCCCTGCAATCTCCTGAAGGGCTGCAGCTAAATAACCCTTTGCTATTGATCTTAGCGTAGTTACTGAGTATAATCAGAGACCAATCACTTGTTACTAACTCTCTTCTCCAGTCCAGAGGTTGGCTTTTCATCAATGGTAAAACTTCTGTCAACCTCCTTCACAACTATTTCGTGTGTGTGTGTGTGTATATGTATGAACAAGTTTGAGCTTTCTGGTCACATAGCAGACAAAACCTACACTTTATTAGCACCAAAAGATGGAGATGCTGAAGTCTCAGAACTGTCTTCCAGGGTCTTTCAGTGGCATTTAAGACAGAATCAGAGAATGAAGAGAATGCATGCCTTTCTCTCTCTCTCTCTCTCATTTTTTTTTTTTAAAGAATCTAATTACCTTAGAGAAGCTTCAGATAGCTCTACCCATTCTACAAGCATATTTGAGTGATTTCCCTATTCACAACAAAATCATCCTGGCAGAAGCACCAAGTTTCTTCCTAAAACACTGACTACCAGCACTCTGTTCACACTCATCCCACTTCTTACACGCACAAAGAAACAATTTTGTATATCATGGCCTAGTTCACTCAGTTTAAAGGTATATTTCTGCTTCCTGATCAAACGTCTTCTTTTGCATAATTCATGGACATTAAGCCACAAATTTGACCTTCTCCCAAGCAAGGTGCTACCAACATTGAAATGCTTGGGGGAAAACAAGAGCCAGGCAACCTCATTACAGCTCTATCAAACCACCCAAACACAACCCAACTCTCTGCCACCAAGCAGGATTCTCATCTCAAGTTTCAAATCTGTCGATGTCAGCTCTGGGATTCAAGAATGCCGGCATACCAAAAGAGGGACCAAATGGGGAACGTCCTTCCCCATCCTGCCAGACAGGTCGCGGCGAGCGTCGCCGTGCTGCCCCTTACCCACACGGGACTCCAGAACGGGCCGCAGCGGTGCCGCGGGCGCAGCGCTGTCCTGCTGCTCGAGGCGGCCGGCGCGGGGCCCGGCTCCGAGGAGAGCGGCCGCGCTGCCCTGCTGAACGTGGCGGCACCGGCAGCCCCGGCACGCAGGGCTGTCATCTCGGGGCAAGGAAGGGACCAGAGCCTCGGCCGGCAGGCGCTCCATTGCTGCCACGGAGGCACCGCGAGGCCATGTCACCGAGTCTCTGCGGGCAGGGCAGGACGTTTTCACACCTGAAATCATAAGTCAATTCCATTTCCCTTTTCTTTGTTTCATCCTTAATACTCTGGTGTAAAGTTTAGCTCGAGTAAGGTGAAAAATAATAAAGGCATCTTCTAGCAACCCCGTCAAGCATATGTGTATGCAGGAAAAGTGCTCTGAGCTCCTTTCTGATTAACTTGTCAGAGAGCGCAAGGAGGCTACACGCAAGAAGCCAACTCGCTCTTAAGGGATCATTCTCTTCCCAGACAGTCAGCTCTGATCTCCCTTCCCACACTTTATTCCAGTTCACAAAATATCCGTTTGCTGCATTTTGGCATTACTACAAACACCTGGTTTGGCCATGATTTTGGTCTTCCCACTCACAGATGCCAAGGGAGCTATTTAATTGCATTTATTTATATATATATATATATATATATACACACACACACACACACACATACATAAAAATATATA
>JAVCKT010028038.1:0-11704 GCA_032273925.1 Rhynchotus rufescens | reverse complement strand
AAGCCACCCCCTCTGTCTGCTGCTAGACAGCTGGTGTGACGCAGAATTTTAAATCTCGTGTTTTTGTGCCAGGCCCTCTCCTGACTCCGGGTTACAGGCTGAAACACTCAGATTACTGTTTAACAAGCCCCAACGTGGGGTGAAAAAATTGCTGCACAAAGATGCAGTGTTCCCTTTCCAAAACAAGGTCCACTTCCCTGTCCCCGGTGCCCACCTCCCAGCCACCCCCTCCTTCAGCGCACTAATAGTTTTTCAAAAGGATTTGAGGCTTTAAGTGACATTACTGTGTGCGGGGAGGCAAAGGCTGCTATTGTCACAATGCTGCCTCCTCATTAATAGACCCCAAATTAAATGCCATTCTTAGGAAAAGGCAACATTTAAACTTCTTGTGAACAGCTGATGCTCTTATTGTGGCCTTTCCCACCCTCTGTTCTTTTCCAGGAACGTTATTCAGGGAGCCCCTCTGAACAGTGACGTGCCTTTGGGATGGCCGGCAGAAGAGGAATTGCTCACTGCACAGCAGGGATATCTGGGGAGAGGGAAATTGGGCAGGCAGGTGGATGCATTCAAGCAGTCTTTGAGCAAACCCACTGAGAATGGGGGAGGCTGTGAGAGATTCCTGTTATTCAGCCCCTACTCCATGCTGTCACCAACTGTCTCGCAGGCGTTCAGATGCGGCAGCAACGGGGTGGGGGTCCTCAGAAGACTCAGATCTAAAGATGTATTTAAATAAGCAAACCCTGCTTATTAACCCTTTCCACCTGCCGCGTGCCACAGTCGCGAGAGCTACTCTCGTTCGTCAAGTTCGGCTGCTTCAAGGGAAGAGTCCAGCTCCCGGCACCTAGGCAGAGAAGAGAAGAGCTGCCTCCCTAAAGTGAAGGAAATTCAAAATACAATTTGATGTTCCCTAGATTTTGAGGCTAGGTGGGACCGTTATGATAATCTACTTCATGTTATTCAGCAAATTTGCATAACTCAGAAATTTCCTTCTTTTCCATTTACGAGAAGGTATCTTCACTGCAGTCAAGCTACTCAGGGGCAGATCTTGCCGAGATCACTGAGCTTTTATGGGAAAGGTTTTCACCGCAAAGCACTTTAAAGACAGGCTCTGTGCTGTATGAATGACTTCATCTACACATCTAGTTATACTGCATCCAAGTCTGTAGGCTCCCTGCACCTGGAACACTGATACAGAGGAAAAAAAAAAAAAAAATATATGAATTCTCAGACTTAGCTAAAAGGAATGACAGGAGAATTTTGATTGATATTACAAGAATATGGCTAAGGTGCCAAAGAAAGTTCTCCTCATCCCCTAAAAAACAATGCAAAGGATCTCAAAGAAGGGACTCTCGTTCATGTAAATAAAGGTATGTTCAGAAGCTGACATGGAACTAGTGTGTTGTAGAGTATTTATTACCAGCAGTATTCTTGCAACATGTAGGAAGGCTTTCCCTGAAGGAAAGCCTCTTTAGTGAGGCCAAAATACTGTGCTACAGATTGAGCACAGTTTTCAAATGCCCTTAAAGGGAGCCTTGTTCCTGTGATTTTCGGCAAGACTCAAACTCCTAAATAACTTGTGCATATATTAGGGTGTGAGCTATTTTAATCGGTGAGTAAATAAAACTAACAAATGTTTATATGTAGAGATCTGAAAGAGAACTCGCAGGATTATCTCCATTCTTTCCCTCATCTTCTTTTCTTTTAAAGCTATCTCTCGGTTTCCTCTCCACCCGCTTTATGAGTCAGCGCAGTCTTTTGTATATCATCTCCCAGCTCTCCCCACCCAGCCTCAACCCTCACGGCTTCCTCTTCTTTCACTTTTCAACCTCATCTGAAAAAAAAAAATGTTTTTTTTTCCCCAGGCTGACTGTAGCTGTCCCTGCTGCATCAATATGTGTATAGGAGCATACTTAAAATGTGCACGCAGCCTCTTTGCTTAGCAGAGACCAGTAACTGCTTGCTGCTCGTGAATCCCAGAAAACCAGCTGCTCCACAGGAGGCAGGGGAGGAAGTGTGATCTGAGCATCGTTTACAGCAACCGTCAGAACTGCTCAGCCTTGCAGGGGGGTTTGTGCTCTGCCTCTGCTCCTCTGCCCTTGGATGCTCGCTGCGGCTTGTGCCATGAGCTCTGCTCGAGCTCCCTGCGTGCCACAGCTGTAGCTAAAGGGCTCTGTACAGTCTTAGCTGCTAAAATGGCACAGGCCTTATGTTTAATTTGTGCTAATCTTGGTGTTGAAATGAGATTTGCGCCAAGCTGGGATTCGTGCTGCAGATGGATATTGTGCAACTTTCTGACTTGGCTAGGAGCTTTGTGCACGAATAGTATCTGTCCCCAGGAGTGTAAGACATCATTCCTGAAGGGATGACACAGACCTACTAATAGCCATTCCAAGTGTCACATTAATTATGAAGAGACTCCACAGCTTGACAGATATATAAGAAAAGCACTAAACATATCATACATGGCTTTCTGCACCTTAACAAATAAATTATCTCCTGCCACTGTCCCCAAGAAGAATTACAAGGATCCTGTCCTGCACACTCCAGCTCCCATTGTGCTTCCCCATCCAGCATGACCAATTACTAGACATGGAGGTCTTCTCAATGAAGATGGGGCAGTCTGATGTGACATGAATTGGGCTCCTTGGCATAGACAAGGCATTTCAAACTTCCTCTCAGTAGTCAGGTAGAGCTAAGGCTCTGAAGACCTCAAATCCAATAAAATTATAAGATCCCCAAACTGGACATTACTGATTTGAGAGAAATACTGATTCCACTGAAGTCAATCAGCTGAGTGTTATGACCAGTTTCATCAGAGTCTGAGCTGCTACCTTATTCTATTGCAAATTTTGATCTTGTTAGCTTTTGTTTAATCACACCTTAAAAATGAATCCACTTTTCAAATACCCAAGAAAACTGCAGACAGATTTTGGCTGAGGTCCGGAGCAATAATGAGTCTGCTGGAGGAAAGACCATTGCTCAGCTGTAATTTGGAGTTAAGCACCAAGTTGAGCTTAGCACTGAGAAAATTTTGCACTGTCAGGGAGTAAACAACTTTTCACAAGCCACCAATTACTTTGAAAATATAACTTTTCAAAGAAAACAAAAACAAATGCTCCAGAGACCATGAACTGGATTCTAATTTCACCCATGCAAATGCACAGGTATCAATGAAGTCATTCTTTCTCCTATTTGCAGCACAGCTCGGGAGATCAAAAACAGCCTTATGAATCCAAACAAGGCCTTCTAGAAAAACTCTGATTTACCCAAATCCCCAGTGTTTTGAGAGCAATTCACATCCATAAAGGTATGTTTCACAACTGCTATAGTGTTTTAATAAGACGGCGCTAACACCTGAAGCTCAGTCTTTCCTCATCTACCAGTGGAGGTCAGAGCCAGATGGTTTCTAGTTTGTTGCAGGGACTGAAGTGGGGTTTTGCTGGAGCAAGACAAGAAGAATGGAAGGGGAATATCCTATATGTGATTCAGGAAGAAAGAGAAACACCCCGAATAAAAATCCTTTCGAGAGCTGACTTGGGTTTAATATAGTGCTTGAATCCACCAAAAGCTGGCAGATTAGGAGATGAGCTGGCCTCACAGCCTTTAAAACACATGCATGCACACACACATATGCACAGGAGTTTTTAGTGCTGTCTTCCATAGGTTTTTATTTCTTTTATGTACAGATTCCTATCCTACCAAGATATTTATTTTAAAAGAGAATTCCAGACAGAGACTTTTATTTTCCCTTTGAGCCAAGGTTTAAATTCATATTTCCCAAAATAACTTTTTTTCATATCCTTTTTTTCTATGCAGAATTGCAAGCTTTATGGCAGTGATATTTGAAAAACACTGAATTTAATATTACAAAGGGAGCCCCTTTATTCTACTACAGACCATGGTCGTCTTTTTAGAACTGCTGAAATAAATAATTGCTTTTTAGGCTGTAGGTATGATTCATTTGTACTACTTCCAGAAGAATAAAAGCATTTTTTATGATTATGGTAAAAACTAGAGAGTGTATATTATTTCTTAGTCAACATTTTAGTATTAAACATGAAGTCTTCTCTCTTTTGTTACCTGCAGGACTCATTTATTGATTTAAGATTCAAATAAAAGTCACTGGATGGAACAAACCGAATAAAGGACTGAGGCAAAATTTATCACAGTTTACTGAATTACTACACCTCCAGACACCTTACTTTTTAATTAACTTCATCCAAAGTTGCTGTGCTCCTATTTATTAAAATATATTTCCTACTCTGTCCATTTTTCAGTCATGAGATTAGCAATTGGCAGCATCTCCCCTGCTCCCATTGCTCCTCCAGAAAGTATATTGCTGACCATATGAAGTAAGCTGTTACAGGCTAGTAAAATGGCCAAATTCAGCCCTTCACTTTACAGAGAGAAACATTTTTAGATCAGCCAGACCCTGACAAACCTTAAAACTAGTTCAGTTGCTCATACTCACAGACTACCTCACTCAGACTAGGAATCCATAGGATCATTCTGGATCGTTGCCAACTCCAGCACATTAAGTAGCACCCATTTTCTCATCACCGTCTAGGAGTCTAGATCTCCAGTTGCCTGTAGGTACCCAGCTCAAGGGCAACTTGAGGCACTTAAGCCAAGTGAAGCTCAGAACAGGAGGCCTACATAAAGATTTCCTGACATGATTCTCAGACAAATAATCCCTGTCTACACTCATTTGGGAAGCCAACCTAGAAACAGGGCAGCAACAGCTGTTTTTAAAAATGGTTGAAGCTTGCTCAGTTCTGCTTCCAGGGTGAACAGGGCTTTAGTTTAAACCTAGACTCTCAGGAGGTTCAGGAAGACTGAAACCAAGACCAAAGACAGCAGGAGTGCCTCTCTCACCTCCGGAAAGGAATTAGCATATTCATATTTTCCACTTGAAAACTGACTAATTTACACATTTCCTAACAAAGTGGTGCTTTCTGAGGGGCTTTTCTAACCTCTACTATCTTCTGCCAGCTAAAATATTTGGGGACAAAGCCCACTGTGTAGAGAACACTCTGGATTAAAGGGAGCTCTCTGTTTTCCTGTTTATGATGGCTACATAAACGAAAATGAAGCAGATAGGACACTGTCACTGGAAGAACCAGCTCTTCTGTATGTGACATTTTTCAAATAAGAAAACTTAAAACTACTGTAGAGCACACACATAAGATAAGAGATGGAAAAATATAAGTGAGTGGTGGCCCTTTAACACTGAAGACTTAAATTGTCTTCAGTCACTAAGCTCCATGTTTCCCACTGAAATCAGTTGCTGCTTCACCATTTATTTCAAGTAGAATAAACATGGATTTTACATAAATATCTGTATTTGGACTTCTTCATTGTTGATAGGGTTCATAGTATTTTGCAAGACAAAGTCAAGGAAATACCCTAGGCACTGAGAAAACATTCCTAACTCTTCAGCAAAATTATGAGGTTTTCAAAGACATTGATTTCCATGTGTTTCTATTTTCTTTCCTCTTCAGACTTCTTGAGTCAACTGTACCTCGACAAGTTTGAGCGGGAGGGTCTGAAAAATGAGGTCAAAGTCATGCATCCCATTTGAGTTACAGTTCAGAGATGGCTGCTATGTGCAATTTCATCTCTCGCAGCATGAGAAACTGCTACACTGAGAAGACAGGGATTTATGATGAATATAGCAATTTAACATTATAATCCAGCTATTGGGAAGCAGGTTAAAGTCCATTTTCTCTCCTATCCTTCTTCAATGCTTAGAGTATTGCGAGGGCACCAGCAGATGCTAGTGATGTAGGCAATGCTGTATTAGCTAGAAATCAAGGTTTTATTTTTCTGAACAAGAACAACCAAACATCAGACAGAAAATAACTCCATGGTGGGTTTTCAGCTGCCCTAAATGAGCACAACTCTCTTGAAACCAGTGGAGCTCTTTGGATATGTGTCTCTGCATTTGTAAATGCTGTCAGAAACTGGACACTTCGTCCTAGTGTTGAAAAGGGCTTTGGTGTTTTTACTACATTCGAGAAATCAGGAGGTACCTGAAGCTTCTTCATGGAGTTTCAAGAGACCTAATTAACAGGGGGAGTACAGCCTTCCAGCAAGCAGTCTAAGTGCTAAACCTAAATATCCCAGCACAGCCACCATTGCTCATACTTCCCTAAAGAAACTGCCAAATTAAAAAAAAAAAGCAATCATACAATGATATTTCAAAACCTGGTCTCCAAAACTCTACCCCACCACCATTCTGTAATGGTCCAATCTAATCTTACCTGACACATTTTGTAGGGCATAAAGCCCTGTGTTGAACAGAGTGAGTTATTAGCTATCATAGGAGGCTGAAGAATAGATTTCTAAGTAATTCCTGTGTACACAGTGTTCAAGCCCACTGCAAAACTGCTTGCCCAAAGAGGTTGTGGAGCCTCCATCCTTGGAGATATTTAAAAGCTGTCTGGACACAATCCTAGGCAGCCTGCTCCAGGTGACCCTTCTAGAGCAAAGGGGATGGATGAGCTGAGGATGGACTGAGCTGTGGTCCCTTACAACCACAACTGTTCTGCAATTCTGTGAACAAGATGAGTTGGAATAAAAGAAAACCTTCTGGACAGGGTCCATAGGTAAGGAAGTCAGAGCAGGACCCAGAGACAGTAATCCCTTTTCTGCCAGAGGTAGCTTTTGAGAGCCATAAGCAACCATCTTGTCCTCAAGAAACACTGTTTCTTGCAAGCTGAGCTTGTCAGCTTCCATGGGTGAACACTACTTGGGAATAACAGGCAACTGTTCAAAGGCAGGGCCCATAAGGGGAAACAAACGGACATCCTTGCGCCCAAACAGCAGCCAAGGAATTGAAGAGATCTGCTCCCCAACTAGAAACTTGGTAGCCCATCAGTAGCCAAGGAGCATGTGTGTGCACACATGTGTGTATGTGCATACATGTGTGTATGTGCATGCGTGTATTTGTGTGCATGTGTGCATGTGTGTGTGTGTACATGCATGCATGTGTGTGCATGTGCATGCATGTGTGTGTGCATGTGCATGCACGTGTTGGCGGAATACAGGGCGAGGGGCTGGAAGCAGGATGGGAGGGCAGAGGCCGGTGCAGAGGGATCACATACACCCCAGGCAGGCACCTTTGGTCAGCCGAGAGGGCTAGCTCATGGGCAAGGCATATCTAGTGCCTTCTCCTACTGTTGGAGCAGGGAAGAGTTCAGGGTGATGCAGAAAAGCACACGCAGGAGTCAAAAGTCACTGCGGGTTGCGCTGTCACAGCAACAGCAAGTCTCAGTGTGGGTCACTGTCTAGGTGAGCACCGCTGTTTAGGACCACCTGGGCTTTACAGCATGCACATTTTCCACTTCCTCCACATTTCTGCCCCTTCCCCCATCTTTTGCCCTCTTCTTTCTCAATGCTTGTGATTGTCACTGGGGATAGGGACTTTAGAGATATTGCTATAGGAATGACTAAGGGCAGAGGTGTATCTTACCAAAATGTGTCCTCTAAGTATCATCCTTTTGCAAGTCACTTTTCAGGTGGGTGAATTCTCCATTCTTACTACCAATATGTGAGATACTCATAAAGCTGCTCCAGCCTGATACATTTATGAGGATATTGAAACTCAAAAATTGTTTCATTTCTGGCAGGAAAATTTTAGCATCTCTTGCAGATGCTAAATCAGCATTTATTCTCAGGGGAGAGAGCACCCTGATGGCTACATGCCCAGTACATGACAGCACTTCTGAGTAGACTTCTGCAAGGAAAACTCCAGAGTAAATCCCTCACTGACATGCTGGCTCAACATGCAAAGAAAGGGCAAGATTTTTGGTTCTCAACTTTCAAGATTTTCCCTAGTGGGCTTCATAAAGCTCCAACGGTACCTTTGCAAAGGAAACAGCTTATTCAGAGACCTTTCCTGAATGTTTATTAGTTATAAAAACCTAAAAGATTCTTTTCAGAGAGTTGATTAAATCTCAATTAATATCTAATAGCCCATGTATAAAAGATGACTTTTATTTCGTAGAGCCCCGAAATGTGATACCTAAATAAATGTTTTGTCACAGATGACTTATTGCCCAGTGAGGCAATTTACCTCGCTCCCCTAAACCTGAGAAAACATCATGGGTCCATTGACTTGATTCTCTTACAAACTGCTGCACAGAATCATTAAGTCATGAACATGTATAAGTCAAGTAAAAACATTTCAGAAATGTTACTGTGTTTTTTTAACTCATTCTTAAACAGCAAAAACAAAAGGAATCTGTATATGGCTCAAGGCCCGTTGCCTCATACTGCTATGCTTACAAAGTAACTAGGCTGTTCTGACCAAGTAATGTGTGTTAGACAGATACCTAAATAAAAAAAGGAAATCCTTCCAATCTATTCCAGAGGGAAATTTGGTATCGTCTGGCCCTTATAGCAACATATGACTCATATTGCAACAGACACCCTGGCTGCAGCCTCTCAAAAACCTGCCCTTTGCACAACGTCCAAATGAGCTGTCTTTTCCTTGAAAATACACACCTTATGCCCAAGTCTCCAAAAGCAAATCATCCTGTGGGACAGACCTTTACCAGGTGCACTCTCGAAAAGTTCTTGCCAGACTTGTTAAAACAAAAAAAAAACATACTGAATTCTAGGAGTCTATAAAAAGACTCTTGCCCTCTTTGGGTTCCCACTGCCTTCAAGCCAAGCTGGCTGAGATAGGGTGAAAATTAAAAGACTCCTTCTGATGTCCCCCTGGAAAAGCTGGATATTGCAAGAGGTGATGGAACAGGATTCTGGTTTGTGGTCCAAAGCCCTACAAGTAACATACCAGCTGGTGCCAGGGGGTATGCAGAGGGCAAAGGGGGCAAGTACCAATGTCCCTGCCAGTGAAGGCCCACCAAGGAGACGCAACACTCAAAGCTGAAGGGTTGTTGAGTGTCTACATCAGCACAGCCTTTCTGATTGAAGAAGCGGTATCAAGATCAAATGACTTATTGGGCATCTGCTCGCCACCAGCTTGCAACTCCTGGGGCATTTTCAACCTGCAGCACATTCTTTCTCACCCTCCCTATCTACTCAGGGGCATCCTGGTAGCGCTGTTGTGCCTCTTAATCCATTCCTGCATTTTCCAGCTTTCAATGTCCTAGAGGTAGCAGAGAGAGAGATCCCTACAGACATCTCCTCCCATAGTATTTATTCTCTCCAGGATAAGTGCCTCATTTAAAAGGTATTTAAATGCCTGTGCGTATATACACATTCTTCTTACACGTATAGACACACATAAAGCAGACAAGAAAAAACATGACACATGATTCCAAAGCTCAGTTTGCAACCAATTTGGGTGTGTGTGCTTCAGTGAGCTAAAAGCCTATATGTGATTGGAAATGGAAATTCTTCTACAGTCTCTAATTAGAGCCGAACACATTTCAGTTTTCATCTCATGATCAAAAATTCTACAGAAAAAAAAAAAAGAAAATCAATCTCTTCTTCGGGCAAAGAAATGTTGCAGCTCACAAGGAAGAAGTATGTGTTTGTTACACACACACAAAACGCCAACACAGAGGCTGTACTAAAAAACAGCCCGAGGTTGAGTTACTGCCTATCTAGAATAAGTCTGACAGTTTCTCCAAATTTCCAAAGGTAAAACAGACTGGAGTTTGATGTACAACATGCAATCAGTGCCACGTGCTAGCAATGGGACTGAATCACAGGGCTCTTGAAGAGTTATCCATGAACTTCAGGTGTAATGTGAATCAGCATGCTGCCGTTCTCCCTGTTAGGCAGAAATTCAAGGGCTCCTTAATACTACAGCGTGGCACAGGCTTGAAAATAAGAGCATTTGTTTTGTGTAGCTGCTCTATTTGGAAGGCTTACAAGGCAGCTGTCATCCAGTTTGATTAAGTTCCTTCACAAAACAGGCTTCCTGGAGTGACGCCTTGGAAGAAATACATATTCATGCCTGCCTTTTAGACTGCTTGGAGTCCTGCACAAGAATTGGATACGCTTTCCAAAATATGTCATCACTGCTTGCACAGAATAATGCTCAAAGAGCAACTCAAGTTTAACTCGGAACCATTTGTTTTTAGTTATTAGTCTGCCCCCATGTTTTCTGGTTGTGCTGTCTCCCAACCTCCTTGCTCCCTTGCTTGCCCTCTCCCCCTTGAGGGAAGAAATTTTAATAACTTTATTATGTGAATAATAACTTTCCTCCCCCGAAACAGGGGGGAAGAAAAAGAAAACAGCTGTGGACACAGAGAGGGATGAAGCTGCATATGGTTATGCTCTTCTTTGGCTTGCCCAAACCTGAGGGGCAAATAAATGCTCTGCAGCCAGCAATGGATGTCATTGCTTATTGACAGGTTTTCTGCATACTGAGACTCCACAAAAGACTCCCGATATTGACTCCAAGCAAACGACACAGCCTCTACAGTCTATAAACTTTTACTTTTCTGCAGCTTCCCAGCTCTTCTTTGAGCACAGGTACTTTCTTCCCTGCTCTGTAGGCAGCATCTTGTCCTTTCATGGCATGTTGCACTTTAGATAGAGGTATAAATTAATAAATTCAGTCTGATCTGTAGCACATGAATTTGCTGCCATTACAAGCACTGTCAGAAATGTTTTCCAGTTGTGCTTTCTCTGCCTTTTTTATTCTTATTAACTCTATCAGTGCCAGAAATGGCAGACACCTACATTAAAGAGAAGTCCCTTCTGTACATTGCATCTAACAGCCAGATCATTGAACACAGAGGGTCTGATTAAGCACTACTGAGGCTCTAGGAAAACTTTTCCAATAGTTCAACTAGAGCAATTAATGTCCCATAACCACTAGTATCAAACCTTGTTAGTGCCATTTCTGCACTCCCCCCAGAAAACACTAGCTCAGGGTCACAGGCAGTTTCACTTAAGGCAGCAAATGGGTGTTTTGCTAGAACTAAAGTCACTCTATTCATGGAAAGCAGGTGTGGAAACTCCTGGGTGATTTCAAAGGCACAAGCAAGAAAGGGGAAAAAAAGTGGGATATTATGCTGACAATGAGAAGAAACGGGAAGATATGGAAGAGAAAGAAGAAAGGGGGGGAAAAAAAAGAAAGTGCTACTCACAAGCCGCGGAGACGAAGCCAGATTTTCTCTATTTGCTCCGGCTGCAGGTATTTGAGAGAGTTGCTCTCAAATTCTTCGATCTCCTTGGTGGGGGACTCCATAGCTGCAGGTGAGCGCGCTGGTCACAGCCCGTCGCGCACCCAGCGGCGCCGCCGCCAGCGCTGCCCCGCGCGCCCGCAGCTCCCGATCCCGCTCCCGATCCCGTTCCCGCTCCTGCTCCCGTTCCCGCTCCCAGCCCGCGCTCAGGTGCCCGCCGCAGCCCCCGCTGTGCAGCCCCCATCCCCACGGATTAGAGGCTCAGCGCCAGCCTGGACCCACCGCGGCGGTGGTTGGGCTGGCGGTGGCTGCTGTGATTTTTTCAAGGGATTTTATTTTTTTTTTTTCCCAATGCAATCAGCTGAAGGGTCTTTCTGGAGCGGAGGAAAATCCCTCGCTGGGAAGGATGCTGCCAGCACAGGTCTCCGGGCGCCTCCAGGCATCTCCTCTCCTGGGCTCCCCTTCCCTCCAGCCTCTCTTCCCCCCCCATCCCGCCCCATTCCCAGCTCCTCTCCCAGTGCCCAGTCCGGCCGTTCTCACGCACTTACCAGCAGCACCGCTGACACGCTGGAAAGCTGACAAGTGAGGGGCAAGCC
>JAVCKT010028035.1:0-17554 GCA_032273925.1 Rhynchotus rufescens | reverse complement strand
CAACGCCGGGTTGTTGTGAAAAAGGCAAACAAGGTCCCGAGATGTACAGACAGGAATAAAGCTTGCGAGACATGTACTGCCTCTCCCACCCGCTCAGCATCAGTAACGCTGCAGCTGTAATCCCGCGCGCAGTTTGGCACGACAGGGTGTAAGGAAGAGGAGCCCAAAAATACAGCAGAAAGAAATGTCCGGGGGAAAAAAAAAGGACCACAATCAAAGCTAGAGAAGATTATTCACCTTAAAATTAAAAAAAATAAAAAATAAATAAATAAAAATAAAAAAAGGAGGAGGAAATAAGTCCTAAGTCTTCCAGGAGTCTGAAGGAAGAAGAAAATCCTTTGTTCCTTTGTTCCTCATACCAGTGTTTAAAGAAAGACATACAGGTTTCAATTGGAAGACAACACCTAGACACTGGGAGGAACCATCTCCAGGACAGTACAGGGAAGCAGTGGCACAGAGGGCTGTGAAGAGTCATTGAGTCTTTAACAGGACCAGCGGAGGTCCTGGAGGTTTTCAGGGAGGTTTTGGACCTTGGAGGTCTTCAGAAGTCACCTGGCCAAGATGCCCTGGATGACCCGCGTTGAGCTGGAGGTTTGGCCAAGATCTCCAGAGATCCCTGCCAACCTCGACCGTTCTGTAAAGAGGCTGAGCAAAACTTCCCTTTGGAAAAGTTGGACGTGTCTTTGGGTAAGAGACAAGACCAAGCAACGTCCCCAGACGAGTTTCAGTCCTGCTCTGTGTTTCTCACGCACTACATGGCAGGCGGTCGTGCCCTCCCATGCAAAGGACCTTGGGTTTTAGCTTTTCTGCATAACTAGAACTTACTTCCTTAGCTAATAAAAACATGGGAAGTTCCATAATCCCCAGCTCAGCCACGCTCCTTTCTCCAAACGAGTATTTGGACAGAGTTAAGTCATTTAGTTCTCTGATCTCTACCGAAGAGAAGCTGCAGAAGAAGCACAACCTGTCCATCCGCGAGGAAGGCTCCTTCCCACTCATTACATCTCCTCAGCAAGCCACAAAGACTTCTGGAAATCAAGGATATGTTAGAAAGACTGTGTCACCTGCAAGGTAAGGATTCAGCTCAAACCCAGGACAACAGGGATTAAAGGGAACCGTAGATTACAGATCGGTGACAGTAGGTGTCTGGGTGTATGGGAAGCGCCACCGCAGAGGGATCAGCTGGATCCCGTTCCCGCAGGAATTGCGGGGAGGTCACAGGCAGAGCGACCGCAGGGACAAAATTTCAGCCTTTTTTTGGTCCCTTTCGTTCTGAAGAAAAAACAAAGGCGATAGATACATGAAAAAATCCTCCTCCAGCACGAGCAGAATGCATCACACACAAAAACCTTTCCTAAATTAAATATATACCCCAAAATATTATTGAAGAAATAAAATAGCTGAAAACCTGAGGAAAGGCTGACTTGAATAGCCCTGATTTAGTTGCCTACTGGAACAAACATTATTTAAGCGCTATAAAGGCAGATAGATATCTTTATCTCATTGAATAGTACCTTATTCTGTGAATAGCCTCCATGGAATAAGAGCCAGTACTCCAAGACTCAATAGCTCAATGAACATAACAAGACTGGCACAATCTGGAGCTTCATTTGCATGTAATTTGAATATTTTTGCCTTATTATGTTCGTTTCAAAATAAAAATACACAAAAAGTAACAGCTATTCAAGTGCCACTTGGCTTAACCTATATTTTTCCAGGAATTCTTCTGCTATCCAAATTTGCTAATTGCTAGGACTCGTGCAGCTAAAAGGAGAAATATGTTAAAGAGAAAATATCCTTTTTGTTTTATAATACATAATTAACGCAAGCTTTTCAGGCTTGAACACTGTCAAATCTGTCCTCTTGAAAAATACACACATCATTTTCATGCTCCAAATTAAATTTGGTGTGGTTATGCTTTTAGCACTCAACAAGTAAAAGCTTGTAAATGGAAAGCCGAGGCATAAAGCTACAGCAAGGCTTATTTCAGAACCCAAAATCTTTAGAAAACAGGAATTCTCTCCCCAAAAGGCAAGAAAAGCTGCTAATAATTAAGCACTGCTTTTGATTAACGCTTTATACCACACGCTTCTGTTGAAAGACTTTATTTAAGCGGCTCTTGATATAAAACTAATCAAATCACTGTACTTCGTTCCCATATGATGCCTGCCTAATAACCACACAACAGTTGGAAACTGTCAAAATATTTTACAGCTCAATAGTAATTACCGGCCAAGTCTAAGCACGCAGTAATTGGGCGTTAGCCATATTTTAGGAGGGTTACAGCAAGGCACAGCACTCGCTCCTTCCATCCTTTCATTTCCTCCACGCATGTAAGAATCCTGAAGGATCCCAAGGATTTACTTCATAAAATTGTGAATGAAATACTAGCAAATACTGAAATATTAGCACGTAGTTTGCAAAGATAGCCTTAAAAAAAAAGGCATTTCAAAGATTTAAAAATTTGCCTGATATTCTGAACTGCGGGATTTGTTCAACAACAATTCTTCTATCTAGTTTTATTACCCTCATATAAAAATATATTCCCAGATAAATAAAAATAAATATTTTGTCCACCATTCCGTCATTAATCCCTGCATTAAATACGTGCAACTCCACAGCGACATGGGCGCCGACAGCCCAGGCTCCCTAACGTGTTTGTATCCAACATATTAACATCCTTAAAAGAGATTCCTCATGGGAAGCGACAGCTTCTAAATGGAAGGAAGGGCTGCACTCTGAGTGTCCTTCAGACTTAACGGATATGCCCGGGTTTAGGAAAATTAAGTAGCCTTAAAAGCAGTTGGGAAAAGGCAAAGGGAAAATTAAGTAGCCTTAAAAGCAGCCAGGAAAAGGCAAAGGGCGCCCGCCCCGCTGCAAGGCTGAGCTTAATCAGCCCAGGCAGCTTGGTGGGGAAAAGCTCTCCGTGAAGGGCAGCGCTAAGCCGGGCTCAGGCCCCGTCCCGCCCGGGTGGCGCAAGGCGCTCGCGGGCGCCCGCAGCGGCGCGCGCGGCTCCAGCTCCTCCGGAGAAGGGAAAAGCAGGGAGCCGCACGCAGGAATTTCCATGCTTTGGGAAGTGTAAATTAGAGCTTTACTGCTAGTTTGACAGGGAGTTTGCTAACAAATGTGTAGCAACCTTATCTGATTGCACAACAGGAGATTAAATGATTAGGACAAGCTCCGAAATGGGGAGACTAAAGGGAAGGGAAAGGAGATGCAAGGAGAGCTGTGGTAACAGTCTGGGTGCAGTTTCTGAACTGCTGTAGATACAAAGGAGCTGCTTTATTTTATATTTTGTTGATACGGCTCTAAGTAAGCTCCCGGTGAAACCTGCAAAGTTTACTCTAATATTGAGCACTACCGGGGAGTTGCATCAGTTTACTACAAATTATTTAAAGGCATCAGTAGGATTCCTCTTATTAAAACGTGGGTTTTGCAGGCTGTTCTGCAACAGTTTGCTGCAAAAGCACGAGCCAAGCCTAAGAAACGCTGGGCCCCACGCAGTAATACCCACCTGGGATTTCTGCCTCCCAAAGCAAGGCCCAGCTCCCGCGGGGAGCACCAGGAGCCGGTAAACACGCCGCACAGGCGCCACTTGCAGCCACAGCCCAGTTGCTCAATGGCTCTTGCACAGCCTGGGTTTTTTTTAAAAGGCTTTTTGCATTGCTTTTTATGACGCTGTACTCACAGGGCAAGGCGCTGCTGCCGCTTCAGAGCTAGGCTGCGTTTCAAGCCTTGCAAGGCCCGCCGCGGGCGGGTCTGGCGGGCAGGACGGGCTCTGGGCTCTCGGGAGAGCTCGCAGCCTCTTGCTTTCCTTAAAATAACCCTCGCACTTGAAAAGAGCAAAGCAGGCAAGGGGATCGGAGCGGGACTTACCCCAGTTCCACCCCATATACACGATGACACCGTCCTGCTTTACATATACCTAAAATTACCCACAGCCCCGACCATCTCAGCACTCCCATGTGTTGCCCATGTGGGTTCTCTGGTTCTTTAAATATTTAGAAGAAAAGGCACATTTTAAGCGTATGTAAATTGAACAACTCTGTGCACACGGCGACCAAAAATGGAAGAAAAATCCAGAAACACAGAGTTCTTATTTGAAGCTTTCGCGGGTTATTCCCTGCTTCAATTCATTCTGCTTACAAATTTGAAACAGAAGGATCAATTATGTAAATGTGCCTATCTATTAAAAAAAACTTGCTAAAGCAAAATCTAATTTCATTAGATCCCTCCAAAAAATCTGATTTTCGTAAAAGCCTGAAATTATTGCTAGGGAAAAAAAAAAAGTGTTTAAAATGCTTAACACACAAAAGACAAAACCAATTCCCTTGAAAGCTCCTTGCAAGCATGCTCACATGTTTTAGACAATAATGATAATATTCAGTTTCGCCCATTAGCTACAATAGAAGGGTTGTGGTCAAAATTAAAAACTATCTGAGCTTTGAAATGAACTTTGGTGTGATATAGTTTGAAACTCAATCTCTATTTGAATTTTGGTCTGTGCACCAAAATGTCTCAAAAAATGCCATATGGGCACATTCTAAATGCATCATCTTCTGTATTGCATTTAATGGATAAAAATAAAGCTTTTATTTCCTTTTGTGGCATTCCTTAGAGCTCTTTGGCAACTTTATGATAAGGGTTCATAGCTGCATTTAATGTGGTTGAGTAATTAAGCAGAATTAATTCTTTCAGGACAAAAATGCTTTAATCATGATCTGCTAGACCGACTGCATCCAAACTATTATTTGAATTAACTTTTAAAGAAAGTTTGTACTCAGAAGAGTAAGGTCACTCAAAATAACAGAAACACATTCTGACATGATGCTTTTTGAGTCAAAAAGCACCATCATTACACTACAGAAACACAAAATATAAGGTAGCTTAATTGGGAAAAACATGAAAGATGTCTAAATACAACACTTTTAAACTCTGAGCATTTTAGACTGTAATATTTCAGAGTATTTTTGAAGATTGATAGCTGGGCTGGATTTCAAAGATTTAGTGGCATTAGGTGCAAGCCAGGAAACATCACTCGTGCAAAGGCTCCAGGAACAGCACAATTCCTTGTTTCAGGAGGGCTGGCAAAATGGGAGAGAACGGAGATTTTTGCCAGCCTAGCAAAGAAAATGGGACTGCACTTTTACGTGTGGAGCTTCCCTTAAAGATGGAAAAGACCACTAAGGAACTGGAAAGGGCTCCAGGCTGCGCCCAGTTCATGGCAGCTCATGGAAACCTGGATGGAGCGACTTCACTGCCCAGGAACACGATTCCGGACTGGCTGTTGTGCCGGCCGCAGAGGGTTCTGCGGGAAGCCCCATGCACACACCCCGACAGCCGGGTGTGCCGGAGCTGCCATCAAACTGCTGTTTCCAAAGGCACTTGCCCGTGGTCACCTCTGTGAAGATGACAGCGTTCCCCACAGCTGTGCATGCACAACACAGGCCAGGAACTGCAGACGCCCTTGGGTGCTCAGTGCAGAGGATGATGCCTGGCCCTGCAAGGAGCCCAAGCGAGAGTAAAGGTGACTTTCTGCAGCTGAAGTGGGCACGAATCCCCTCAATTCCAATGGCACAGATGGCTGCTTCTGATGCTAGGTCCTGGGCATGCATATTATGTTTTTACTCATTATATGAGCTTAAAATTAAACCTCCGAGCAACTTCATTAAGGTACAAAAAAATACTAATGAAACCTCCAAATCTCCAATGCCAGTTTACTTTTTTTTCCTAGCATTTATGATGCAGTTTCATTAATTCCTTTGATTTTTTGCTAGCTCTTTGGAAAATCTTTCACTGAGCTAAAGCATGTGATTTCCTTCACACTTTAAAACCTTTTTTCCCCATGTATGTTTGCCAAAGACAGTTTGTCTGAATTACATGTACAAACGATATTTAAAATGTGTGCATTATTCATCACTACAGACTATGAAGTATTTAGGGATTGACACAGCTATTACTAAACAGAAAAGCAGCTCTTGTCGATAATGAAACCACGTGGTTTTCAAAAGCTGCATTTTTTTAAAAAAAGTTGTATTTAAAAATGCTATCCAAATTCCTCTACAAAGCATGAAAATATTTTCCTAAGCCTTCTAAGAAAAAAAGTGCACTGTTCTAGTTTACATCAAGACGAAAACAAATTCAGTTTATCTAGCAGGCATATGGAGAATGAAATTGTTTAAAAATTATAAATCAGAAATTTCTTGTTTGTTAACAAGAACCAAGAACAAGGTTAACAAATAGTTATTTTTTCTTTCTGTGGCAGTCTCTATGAAGAGCATGAAACGAGGTGCACCTAGGCGCTGCTACGTAGGACAAATCAATTTAAATAAGAAATATCAGCAGGATTTGGATTTTGTATTTAAATGACTGTTTCTGCAGGGAAATAACTTCTCCTTCTCTCAATATTCTACCTGTATACATTAAAATAACCCAGAAAAAAATTAAGAGGATCTGTAACTCTTTATACATAAAAACCAGATAGCTCACATAGTGATAGTCACACAGAACAGGCAGTTCTTCTAAACAGTAAGAAAAAGCATTTAAAAGGGTGCACTGATTCAAGAAATACAGGCAGCTTGGTGTCAATAAAAACCTGAGATCGCTCAATGCCTGTGGCTCGTTCTCTATTTATTTTCTTTTACGGAGTCAGTTTATTTTTTTCATATATGTTTTCAGGAAATTGTTGTTTTCCCCCCCGTTTTTGTCACCACAGACACTCCCTTTAGGCAACCGTGCATCAACAATCCTCCCACGTTCAAAGTCGGCTACATCTGTTGCTCTTTCCCATTGTTGGAAATTCCTGCCTTAATCCTATTTGACTTTATTCATGCAAAGGTCATCCCGAATCCAACAAATGGAGCCGCGATAGCAGGCGCGCTGTTGAACATGGCTAAAAAATGCTCTTGTCGAACACGCAGCTAGCGTGCCGGCACTATCTCACAAGTGCTCGCTTTATTACTCGGGCTCCTGCTCCTCGGGACTGCGCCGCAGTAGGAATTTCTCCCGGCCTCTCCGGAGCACGGCGGTGTCCCACTAACGGCCTTGATTCTCTCTGCTTAAAGCGATTTGCACTTGCATTTGCTGCCGGGGATGCCCGCAACGTGCAGAAACGCGCCGCGTTTGACCACTTGGCAGCCCCCGGGCAAGCCGAGGCGCCTTCAAGTTCCCTCGTTTCTCCTGCTTTTTTACCTCAGGGTCTACCTGGCTTCACTAATCGCCCCCATTTCATTAACCAGCCCACCTAACACTAACGAAGGTCGCTATAAGGGAGGCAAAATCCTGCCCTCCAACATGTTTCCCCGAGCAGGGCCACGTGGATGTGGCAGATACCTCAGCTGGGGCCACCACTGCACTGTGGAGAAGCTGCCTGCTCTGCTCCAAGATTCACATTTCTCCCCTAGCAACAACAACAAAATAAAAAATACAAGAAAAAGTAAACAAACAAACAAAAAATTTAAAAAAGGCAAGAAAAACAAGCATCGTGGCTCACAGCTGTGATTTATTCTTATGCCTAAGTACCTGACCAAACCAAAGACGGATTAGCAGGAACACTGAATTAGCGACTAAACCCAAGTTAACCATCAGGCTGATTTATGAAGTGCAGATAATTATTTTTGTAACACGGCCATAACTCATGCTGTCAGGAGCCCGGGAATCTTTATTCGCACACGCGTCGTTCCCAGCGGAGGCGCCTGCCAAGGCGGAGGAGCCCGGCCCAGCCTCGGGGCGAGCGCGGCCGTGACCAGGCCCCTTCCAACCGCAGCCATTTCCTCGGCACGGCCGCGCCGCCCACTTCTCCCTCAGGCCTCGGGGGGCTGCGGGAAGGGCTGCAGGGCCCTTGTGCCCTCCGGGGAGTCTCCGTGTGGTCCCCTCCTCACACGGGCAGCCACGGCCACAAAGGAGGCCGCGCGGCCGCCCTCGCACCCCGTCCCCGCGTGGACTCGCACGAGGGCCCTCACGGCTCCGCGCCAACCACCGCAGGTATCCACAAGGAAAACTGTGGATTTCATTCAGAGCTGGTCTCATTTGGGGGAATAAAACATGAAATAATTGTCTTCTGCTGGAGGGACGCGCAGCGGCAGCCCTGCCCTTTGCTCTGGCGCCAGCTCCGCGCCTGTTGGCGCTGCCAGGTGCCACCATCAGGGGCCAGAGGCAGTTTTCCTGCCCACAAAGCGGTTGGATTTGGATTTACCAAATCCAAAGCGGTATACGGTTTGTGAAAAACTTCCAAGACGGAATAAAATATAAAAACGCAGCGCACTGCCTACCTAGAAGGCACTTTTTCTCCCACAAGAAGTGAAGCAATACTTTACAAAGAGGACACATAAGAGCATTGTGATTTATAAATACAAGTTTAGCATAAAAACGTGAAGCACAAGTCTTTGAATGTCCTAACAGCAGCTCAATTACCAAACACTATTTGCATGTGCCTTTTGTGGAGGTGCTACCTGGTCCGATCCAAAATTGCTGCAGGCCCCAACAAAGTTTCAATCCATTTCAGGAGGAGCTAAATTGCACCAAGAACGCAGAAATACCTTAAAGACCAATTATGAAAATGACAGAAGGAGCCAAACGCTTATCATCCTGCAAATTACGCATATTACTGTGGATGTTTAGGTTCTCGGCACTAATTTCAGATCCTTTCCCTTCAACAGCTTTTTCCGTGCAAATATGGACTACAGCTAAGACCTTAAATCACAGAATTCCAGAATGGTTGAGGCTGGAACAATTTTAATTAAAAATTTACAAATATATATGTGTGTGTGTGTATTAATAATGAGTGAGGTGTGTGCACATGTGGCTGCATAAAGTTGTTCCCATTTATAGAGCACATCACCTAGATGCTAAGCACGTCTTTCACAGCCAGCACAAGCTTCTGCTCCCATGGAAGGGACTATCCTGCTTTACTGCCAAGCTGATGCTGTTCCCGCTCCTAGGACTCACATAACTACCTGGCGGAGCAGGGAGGGTGGGAATGGGAAAGCCAGGATAGGGACAGAAGTCCAAACCAGTAAATCCAAACCCTGAAGCCCACCTTAGTTGAGGCAATAGGAAGAGATTCCTTAACCTGCACTGACCCTCAGCAATACGGAAAAATACCACCTTCTATTTGGAAGTGAAGAGGACAACAGTTGATCACTTTCTATTTGGAAGTGAAGAGGACAACAGTTGATTCTAGGACATATTCTAACAAAGTTCTTACAAGCCCAGACATTAGTTAATGGTAAAGAATGCACAAAAAGCACATTTCTAGTTAAGCCGAGTGAACACCATTTAAAAGTCACACAAGCTGTAATATGAGATCATTTAAGTACTGTATAAAAAACAGGGCGCCTTTTATTACTTAGCACTTGAAAAGATGCAAGTTTAATGAATTGTCTGTGCTCCAGTATGACTATCTCACTATCTCTCTGCTCACATTATGTGTGTGGCTTGTCCTTCCTTTAAAAGATCAATTTTCTTAGGGCTGCACGCTCAGATAGATTTTCTCGGAGTGTCTTTTTTTGCACACATTCATAACAGTAGATATCTTAAAATTCTGTCCACTACCCCCTGCATCTTCCTCGGGCTGGATGAGCTCTCTATCTACAGAGGAGGCTACAAAGATGTTCTCATGCAAATGAGCTGTACAATCCGTCAGCAGCTAATGTGAAGCTGAAAGAAGCAAAATCATTAAAGACTATGTTCCAGAAAGCCAGGGAGTTCTGACATTGAGGTATTTTTGATACTGAGAGACGATAAGTGATCTTCTTCATCTACTGTTCACAGTTTAATGTAATTCCTCCGCCTGGCAGCATTACTGCACCGCGTATTGATTTGCCCACCTGGGTTTCAAAACGAGCCCTTCCTATCGCTGCATCACACAAGGTTCATAAAGCTGAAGTAGACACGAATAGAAAAGTGAGCAACTTGAGGCTGTGGCGTCTATGAAATCTTATGAGAGCAGCACCTGGCACTAGGCAGGCTGTTGCTTCACTCCTCTGCCATTAAACTCACCTAAGAGTTTCACATTTTATACTCTGCCTTGAACTCCGGGTTTCTTCCTCTCCCCTTGGAAAAGTGTTTGAGAATTCCTCATCTTTCGTATGGATGTAATTCTGGATAAACTGGATAAGGGTAAACTGCCTGTGAGACGGAAATCGCCTTCTGAAAAAGCCTGAATCTCTGCAGATACACAATGAATTACAAAGGACACCCGATGGAGATGTGTTGCTGCACATGATGCAGCAAAAAATATTATGTGTTTCTAATTACAGCACATCACTTCTCCTACGTGTTTTAGCAGAGCTTAAACCTGAGAGCTTGCCTGGCATGAGGGCGTCGACTATCCCAGAGCATGCATAACATTTGTATTAGCTTCTACAAGAGCGAGACACCTTAGACAATAACCCTGACAGTCATAAATGTTATTATTGGCTTGGGGTTATTATGTGACTGCATTTTCTGCTATCCTGACAACATAAGGGGCCATCAGAAGTTCTTGGCTACAACCTCCAGAGTCCGTTTGCAAGACTGCCAACAGCACCATGACTTTCACAACAGTGATGCTAGTGTAGGGTCTGTCAATGTGACACACAAGCCTCCTTATCACCCTGTCCTGGCACTACACACGTTCACCAATCAAGTGGAACCTCAGAAACCAGCTACACAGACCCAGGGCTATTAGAGTGGTCTGAGGGCAATTTTGCATTTTTTCTTTTTTTTTATAAGATCGTTTGCCACCACGGCTATCAGGAAAATTAGAGTACAGGCTTCTTATTTACTGAGAACTCAACAGGAACCTGAGAGCGAGTTCTCTGCGAGTTACCAAGTCCAAGCTTGCAACCAGTGTGATGGCTGCACTGCCTCCATGCGCCTCGCACCAATGACCACAGGTTTCCAGACCCTGAAGACTGAGGAAAGGACATGTGAGAACAATCTAGACCCACCACACGTTGCGTATTTACTGATTTTCAGTAGCCTAAAGACAACAGTGGTATCCAGAAACCTGAAGACTTCACATTCCACAGGATCCAGCTGCAACCCCTGGCTGCAATCAGGCAACAAGCCGAAATTACCACGGGACAGGAAAAGCCTTTCTCACTAATGGTTTCGTCAAGGAAAAGGCCTAGGTTCTCCTTCCAAAGAAAGAATGAGTGACACCAAGCCAGTGGAGGAGCTCTTTTCTGTTAACACTTCAAAATATCATGAGGGTGATTGTGTTTCCTCCTGCGGCCTAGTAAATAATTCACCACCTTCCACATAAAAAGAGCAGAATTCCTCCTCCCTCGTTCTAACAGAGGCAGGAAAACTCATGATTTTGCAGAAATGCACACAGAAAAGTTGTAGAAAGACACAGTTGCCGATTCCTAGAGCGGTACCTGCATCTTGTTTCCATAAAACTCAACAAAACCCAGGAATGAGAGAGACACTGTGACCAAATTTTCCCATTGACCGGTACGCACAGTTTTCAGAAAGGATGCACGCAGACCTGCACACTCTGCACTGCTCGGACAAAGGGAAACAACCGACATAAGTGCACCTCTTCAACCCCAAACTTGTTCAACTTTACCCCAAAAGCCAAGTGCCAGCTGGAGAAACTGTAACTCTCTATCACCTCTGTGAAGGAAGGAACCTTCTAATCCAACCGTATCGAGAACAGCTGGATGTACATGATGGTTACAAGCCCAACAACACTTCAGGTTGACACAGAGATGACCACAGAGCTTAATTACAGCTCCACCGTTTGGCTTTCACACTTGTCTAAATATAGACGGTACTCATAGTCTTCAAGGCCATTTAAGATGATTAACTGAGTGATAATTTCAATTTTTAAGCTTTCCCTGATGACTCAGATTCGTTTTCAGAAGACACGGAGGGAAGACATGCAAAAATAAGGTATCCCTTTAGGAAATACATGTATGTAATAATATTTGCAGGCCAAACTTCCTCCCAACCCAGATATGGCAAATGCCAAGCTAGACCTTTACGGAGAGCTTGACGCTGCCTCATCTCCGACAGGAACAGCTCCCTTCTCACCAAGAAGGATTACCGGGGGATCACCGGGCCATCAGAAGGGCCTCTTCAATGAGGGGTTATTAAGGAGGCCTAAAAAGAGTTGGCTACTCTAGTTAAGTGATCACTCAGGGAAGCTGTGCAAGGTAGACAGTTGAAACGGGTCAGGTGAGCAGTGTGTAGAGAGGGTGTGTGAGCAAAGAGAAGCCAACCAGTGGGATCATCTTAAAGCAGCTGGAGAAGCAGAGGCGTCCCCTGCGCAGAATTAATAGGAAAGGGGCAAGACCCTAAATTTGTGCTAGTCCTCATGGCCTCAACCAGTCTAAAGTAGGCAGCTTCACTGGCATTCTTCTCTCACATCTCAAGTTTGTTAGGGACTGGTAAGGAGGCTCCGAGCAAGGCCACGTCTTTGGAGAGCAAACCAGTTCTGCAACCAGTTGCTATGACAAGATCCCCGACGGGGCCTGGAACGTGCCGGGACACTTGGGTTCTGCCCACAGCTCTCTCCAAGGCCTTCTGCGCCCAACCGAGCTGGACGAATCACTTAGTTTAGTTACTTAACCTCAGTTTACCTAAGTTTACCCTCACGGGACGCTTGCCCCCACAGAAGGGCGTGTGCTAAGGTAATATTTGCATAGCGCCCATACCACTTGACGGGAGGTTTTTCAGAGTTGCTAAACATCGTCACTGCTGTTGAGTAACAACCACACGAGCCGCGCCAAGAGCCCAGGCCCTATCCCAGCACTATCCTGAATTACTGTGTAAGAGAAATCGTTTAATTTTCCTTTCTTTTTAAAAGGCACTGGTTTTCGGAGCTTCGGGAATCATTCCAAGGAAAGTGCTTTTGAACCAAAGTTATTAGATCAGCTTAGAACAAAACAGTTCAAACGCAGGCGCTTTCAGAATAGTAAACGCACGGCCTTTTAATACCCCCTGCCAGCTAAACCTTCCACTTTGAGCTGTAATGTAATAAACCAGGGCGCAGGATCTGCCTTGCAACCTTAATGGTCTCACATGCTCCAAAAGACTGAGATTCTGGGGCAGCGACGCACCAAGGGAGTAGGAAACCATAGCTCGGCATAAGGGTAGGACCTAGCTGCCCCTGTTCCAAGCAACACACTCTTCACAGCGAGTTGGATCGCCTTTTTTTACCCAATTCCAGCTTTTTACCCAATTCCAGCTTCCCCACAACCTAGGACTTAGTCTGGGGTAGGCCAAACCTTACTGCGGTGCTGCAAAGGCGTGCAATAAAGCAGAGAGGTATTTCCTCAGACCCGTAAAATAAACTGTCACACAACAAGCGAAGAGGGCACAACCTCCATCAAATGAGTGGATAAGATCTCTCCCAAAGCTCTTATACGGATGTCTTTGCTCTGCCTGGTAATACCAGAAGTTTTCTTTGCTTTTTCTTTGCCTTGGTCACTTTGCTTTGACCTTGGTTTCTCCCAGAAATCAAGTACAGGCAAGATTTTTCAAACAGAAATTCCGTCAAACGGGATCCAATCCCACCTCAGCGTGTTATAAAACTGATTTCCTATTTCGCTAGCTGTGGTTTTGCACATGAGGAATAACCTGTGAATTGTGCCTGTGGACTCCTCAGTGCTGTTCTGCTTTGCTGTGGGGAGACATGGATTCCATCTCTGTCTCAGACTCCTCCTCACCCTGGGTGTGAGGGTGTCAATAAGGTCAGGGCTGGGAGGGACAGGGACACGGCTGCTCCATAACAGAGCAACAAAACAAGCACGACGAGCAGTTTCATTCAATTCTTAAATTACTGTAGGGCAGCACCAACTCAAGGCAGAGCAGATGATAAAACACATAAGTTGTGCTTGGAAAGGCAGCGCTCTATCCTCAGCTTCCGATCCTTAAAAACACGCACGAGGAGAGAGCAGACTTGTTTTGGAAACGGTCTCTTTTACACCCGCTGCTAAACGCTGAGTTGTGTAAAGATGCACAAGGGCTGCTAACGGTGGCAACGCTGGCACTGCAATTCACACTCACAGAACGAGCTGGTGCATCTCGAAATACCTGCTCTGCACATTGCCCCTTCAAAAAGACTTAATCCAAACTTCCAGTTTGAGAAACAGAACTAGGTACATATATATGTCTGCTCAGTCTGGACAACCCTAAAAAAAACCATTAATCTGATTTAAAGCTATGGCTTTTTTAAAAAGTACTTACACATAACTATGGAACTGGACAAATATAAATCCTAATACAAATAAATAGTGTCATGTACTAAGCTCTTAAAACCCAGATTTATGACAGAAATGGGGAGATAGGCGCTTCGACAGGGGCAAAGCTTAGTGACATTACAATACATCAAGGCAAAGGATTGTTCAACACGATTTTCTTCCTTCTCAGTAGTATATCCAGCTGTCCTGTAACATTAGTCACTAGAAGACTCTTTCCTTTGAAACTGGAGTTGTTGATACTGTTTTCATTAAATCCTTAAAAAATACACATGCTCCTACTGCTGCTCCCTCCCTATGAACCAGTAAGTGAAGAGAAATGAGCCACCACCTTACTGGGCACCAGCAAAGCTTTCAAGAAGGCCTGCAGAAATAAACAGGATGTCTGCAATACCCAGAATGGTATCTTTAATAATAAAGACAAAAAAAAAAATGGTACAAAAGACCTACCTTGGGAGAAGAAGAAAGCTCCTTCGACACTGGAATAGCTGAAATGTTCTCACTCGCTCCTGGCTCGGTCTTTGGCAAGAGGTTTGGTGGTTCGGGAGCCTTTCTTTTCATCTTCTTCTCTGGTTCTTGCAGCGGAGCAACTTTAATTAAAGCGGGGCTTGGTTTTGGTTCATAAAATGGATTTGATCTAATTAAAAGAAGGGAAACATTTCTTTGCTATCAAAGAGTTCAAACTTGGAAATCAAAATGAAAATCATGTTCAGAGGATCTGATGACACAGATGCATTTATTACCACATGAGGAAATACTTTGCTTTTACATGCTTTGAAAGGCAACTTTTTCATGTTTGATAAATGACCTACCAAAATTAAAACAACATTAGGATGGAATTTTTAGAAATTTTATTTAGAATTTTTTAAAATGCTATAAATGTGAGCTGAGATCTGAGTGAAGTTGCTGGCTGTGGCATAAGCAAATGCTGAGAATGAGGCCACTTTTACTGCACCCTTAAACAAGGCTTTAGAAGTCTCACTCCAAGATTTAAGTTTGAAAACTCTGGCCACAGTAGGTCTGAAAATTCATGTCTAGGATATTTTAATCTCTGCAGCAAATGATCATTTCAAAACACCCCTTGGATAAGAGAACAGTGCTAAGAAAAAAAAACCCAACTCTTTACAGGTACCGATTGCTGTAATCCGTCTTGTTTGAAAGCACTTTTTATTACTTAAGAGCTTTTAAGAAACCTAGTAAACATCTTCTAAAATGGATGCACTCCAACAACTTTGCATTAACTTGGCACTCACATTCCTGCTCTCTAATTGCTCCACCCTAAATGCATATTTTCTTATCTTCTCCAAATGTTATCTGTTAGTTTGATACCACCAGTTGATACTCTCTCTGGGTAGCATAATGCTTTACATGATGCCCTTAAAATAGTCAGATATTTTATATCCTGCCAAAGGATATTCTTTGTATCAAAATTATTTATTTATGAACTTATTCTTTCATGTTTGCCAGCCTGGCCTGAAGAGGACTGTTGCTTACCTGATAGTTCAATTCACCCCTTTCTGCTCCGTGCTTCTCCTGCATGATATTTATCTGCTGAACTACGTTCAGGCAAGGAAATCACTGCAGATCCCAAGGACTGCTCTGCAGGCAACTCTATAACGTGTCGTCGAAGCAGAACAGATGTCCTTGGTGCTGTGAATTCAGTTCTGCATATTAGTGTGTACAACACTGCCAAGAGCCTCTTTACACATATCCTGACAGGGCACAAGGGGCAACCTAGAATACATTGATTTTAAATGGCTAAAATGGTAAGATTTGGGCCTAAATGGAAAGACCGGCGATTCCTCCAGTTTCGCTTCACACAGCACTGGCAATTTTCCTCAGATTTGTACGCTCCGAGTATTAAAATTTCTTTCAGCCTCATGGACTGATTTTAGAATTTATTTCAATGCAGTTTGCCCCTGTCCCCTATTCACCAGTCATTATTAATTAATGACTATTAATATGTGATGCTGCAGAAACCAAGTCGCTGCTGAACGGCAAAGAGTCCTGAACCATGTCCCAGCAAGCCTGCCACAAAACCTCCAGACTGAAGAGAATCTGCCACTGATATTACAGAGAAGAAAAAACAAAAAAAATGCCGTATTTGAGATATTTCTGCTCTCTACTGCATGCGGAGTGCTCATTCTCAGAAGAAAGTGCTATAGGGGGCCAGGTTATGGGTTTTCCTCCTCAAGAAGGCTCCACTGTTGAGCTAGGCTCGTGTTTTGATTGTAGCATGGCCACAATAAACATGATGTTTTTCACCTTCTGCTTTTCAGCATTTTTAGTTGGTCTTACAAACTCTTCAGAAATCTGAATATTGAGAAGAGATTGCTGAAAAATTCAGTTGGATGCTGGCAAAAGCCCCCTCTGCTCCTCGGACTCTCAGTCCAGATGCTGAAGTCGGTGGTGGCAGCTACATAAGCAGAAAAGCCCAGAAGTCTGGTAGAAAAAAAGCCTGATATAGCTGAAATATATTACTGTCCTCTTTCCTGAACTCTGCTCGTCTGCTTTTGGCTTCAATGATGGTATTCAACAGGATTTGTGTAAAAAGATAACAGACTGTCCACCACAAAAACCACTACTATTATTATTAAAAATAATAATAAAGGTATTAACAAGTCACCGACTTGTGGCAGCCTGCGGCTTGTTTTATAACAGTCAACTTAAAATCGATAGCAACTAGACAGTCTTTCCAGCCCTAACCCATGCAATGGTTCATGAGATAAGACACTGCAGAGCCAAGTAATATCTGAAAGCAACTTTTATTCTGACCCATCGAAAAATGCTTTGGATCCACATGACTGCGTAGCTGGAAAACAAAATCATTTTATTGAGGAGGGAAAGCAAAGCTGTCAGTGTGTTTGAAGAACAGGCCGTTACCAAATAAAATAATACGGTCAAAAGCATTATACTTAAAATCGCTGTGAATCTGCGATTTGCACTTAATTAAACTCCAATTAGCACAGCCAAGTGTTCTTTATTAATCACCACCTACCACCCCGATTTAACATTATTAATAGTTACCTAACATTTCGGTTTTCGTGTATAAATAAAAATGAAAAGGCACAAGCCGAATTTCCCTCTAACATTTCAGTGCCCAAACTAATAAAAGGAAAATGTGTTCCTTATCTCTCCCCAGATATGAGAATTTAGCCAGAGGAAATATGTTCTGAGACGGCAGTTTTACAGGCGAATCTGTGTAATGGAACATCTAAGTTCATCTCCACCATGCAATGGCTTTTTATGCCTAGGCCTGTGATTACGCCTTGCTTATGCATGTTGTGAAATCGCAGGTTATCTTCCCAACCACTACTGAACCATGTTTCAATTAAGCCAATTACCTAAGGTAAATCCTCCGCAGC
>JAVCKT010028034.1:7934-23592 GCA_032273925.1 Rhynchotus rufescens | reverse complement strand
CTTCTCTAACTTCAGAAATGCAGTAGAAATATAAATAGGCAGTCACAGCTCATTTTTTTTTTCCTCCTCTCTGCAGTGTTTCCAAACCTGTGGATATTTCAAAAAGCTACCGATATAGAATGAGAAAATGAAACAACCCACCCAAGACTAATGTCTAGGCGTTGGATATTTGACTGAGCACAGTAACAAAAAGAAAAATATAAAAACAGATCACAAGAATAGTCAGAAGAATTTCTACGAACTGTTATGTTGGGAGCTGACTTAGAAGGATATATATTGCTTCCCTTGTTCCCCTTCACCTGTTTTTTTTTTAAGGATTGTGGGATTGCTTCTATTTGAGTCCTGAAAAATGTGGACAACTTTGTCAGTTTTGTTTGCAGAGTTGGCTTGCTATTTCCTTGAAAACCAGTACTAAAGATCTGGCCTTGAGGCAGCAGCAGAACTTAATGGACACTTTGGAGTCTTCTGATTGTGGCTTAACGTCCGGAATATGTTTTAGCTCAGTGCCAAAGATGCACTCTAGACTTGCTATTAAAACAACAATAAAATACAGGGATAATGAAAGGATAAGAAGGGAAATTAAGAAACAAATGGAGGAATGTGGAAGGGAATGGATCAGAAGCTCTCCAGGTCCACTTTCTATAACAAGTGTCTGAGACAATCTCCCACAAGAGGGAGATGGCTTATTTGATCTAATATGTCTTCCTCTTCTTGAATTTCCACACTATGGAGAATCAATATGAGGGAAATTAAAGCATCAAGAACAGACTCACATATCCACTTGTGTGTTCCTATCACCACAAACTCTCACTGAGACAGAAGCATTTACCTTAAGTGTCCAGATCATGAACACTGCAGCAGGACCCTGGATTGCAAAAGGATACATGCTTCTTCAGTGTAGGGAATAGCAGAAGTCGTTCCTCCCACGATGTAGCTATAGAAGGAGACTTCCAGCGTGTAGCAGTAGGACGTGTCATTTAAGAGCCCACCAAGAAAACGCCGTCCTGTCCCTGCCTTCACAGCATCACGGTTGAAGGATGTACTGGACTGCAAGGGGAAGAACACAGAGATGGAGAATTCATGGGTGGGATGAGGGTAGTGTTGGGATGTAGGCTAATAAAAATAGAAAATATCAAAAATATACACTTAATTTAGATTGCACAGCTGTGGTCTGGAAATTTTCTTCTTCCCTACTCTTGCATAATACTTAAAGAAACTCTGTCCTATGCAAAAGGACAAAGGGGACGCTCCAGGCCCTCTATTTTCAAAAGCTTAGCTGTGCAAGTGGGTTCTTCCTCAGCACTAATTTTCCATAACCGTTTTCCCATCACCCTCCGTTTCCCTGGACTCTTTTAAGCAAAACAGAAATCCAGTGGCATTTTAATTTTAGTCAAACTTTCTCACCTAAGACATTTGACTGATTCTTAAATTAGGTCACACAAATTTCCACTTCACTAACTTAAATGTTAACTATGTGTTGCTCTCTGGACAGAAAAATATATTGAACTATTTTATGGCATTAGCAGAACAGTGTAAAAGGCTGTATTTTCTGCTTTCACTGAAGATCTGGCTTTAAGAACCCAACTGCTTTAAGATTGTTCATTGCAGAGGTGGATGGGAGGACTCTGAATATTTCCATCAATAGGTTTTAGCTCCGCTTTGAAGGTCTGACATCAGGAGACTAAAGGAGAGCTCATCTTCAGGTCCACTGAAGTCTCACAGCCTGTTACTACCAACTAGGCAGAAAAATAGAATCTGATTTCATTTTGGTTATCAGACCCTATCAGAAACCTCATAACTATCAGACTGAGTCAGTCTGGGCTTTGCATAAGCTAATGACCACAGGAAAACGCTTAGCAGGACTAACTTGGATTTGCTGCATGAAACGCTTTAATATCTCCTTCTTTTTAAGATTTTTACATTGCCAGAGAAACGTAAAGGATTCTTAACACAGCCTGCAGCTCAGTCATCATGTCTACTGTGAATTCTGTGAGCTATCTCCATCTTCCTAGTGAATCTTCAGCTCGTTTTTTTCTAATGCAATGTTAGTATGTATTGTCCACCTTTTTTTAAAAAAAAAAAGGAAAACGAGAATTTTATTTGAAAAAAGTTCAAAATGTTAAACTCCAAGATTGATAAAAAAAAAAAAAAACATAGTAGCACTGAAATGAACAATTCTTGTTGAATACTATATACCAGAAGATATAAAGAACAGAAATATCTGTGGTTTATTAGTATTCTGAATGTTTTGAATTCTCTCACATTATAAAAAGAAAGGCTTTATAGGTTAATTAGAATAAGATGGAATTGGGTTTCTTATTAACATTATACGTAGGAGTTTCTAAATGGGACTCGCAGTCTTTGTAGTAGCACAATATTCAGCTTTGTGGTAAATGTATTCTGCTACATACAAAACATCAATTTTTTTTCTATAATAGATAGCAAAACCTTAAGGATATTCTGTATACTTACATGACAGAGAGGTACAGCATTCAAAAGGTTTTAAAGCGAAATAAATTGTTAAATTGAAATATGAAATAAAATAATTGCAAAGGTCTGAGGGAGGAAAAGTCCTCATGCCTCCTCCTAAAGTGAATATCTGAGGTAGAACATTAAATAGGTGAAAGCATCAGTTGCTGAACACAAGTGCAAAGGGAGACAACAATGTAAGTGTCCAAGCAATGAGTTGTGGTCTGAACAGCAGTAGCACCCATGGGACACACAGACTAAGTACAAGGGAGATGAGAGAAGCGTCAGAGAAGCAGTTCAGGGCAGGCAGGAGGGACAGAACTGCTTCATCAACAACATTTAGCGACAGATTGGCCCAGTCTGATGTAGTTCATCCTGTCCTTGGGTCGCTGTTCAGACCTGAGATGTTTTCCACCTCTGTTTCCCATTATTTTTATCAGTCTAGAGGAAAGTTACTAGTTGAATTCCTCAGAAATGATTCTTGAAACAAGTTTTATGTAATATTTTCATTATAGTCCTGGGAATGATAAGAGGACTATGCCAACAAAATTTGCTGATGACACAGTATGAGATGAATCATCATTATGGAGGAGGCTCTGAATATCATACCAAAAAGAAAAACCAAAACAACCACAGGAAAAAGAAAAAAAGAAAACCATGACGTTGAGGACCTGAGTGATAGTAGTCAAAAGAAACTAGCTACAAAACTGTCAGATCATGTACTGAGGACCTAATAAAAGACAATTTCTCCTATAAGGTGAAATCCTATCAGCTGGAAATATAGGAAGAGAAAGAGTCTGATATATTCACTTCACTGAAGTGATTTTTGTTTTCTGGCAGAAAAGAGCTCAGAAATTTAATTTGGTTAATGGCAAAATTATACTTGCCATATTTCAGAAATAAGTAGTTCAAATAATTTGAAGAAAGTTTTTCAAAAGGATGAAATACTCAAAAAAACCTCCACAAAATTTGGACCTCTCTAGTGTGTATTTTTATATAATGTTTTATGATTTTTTTTAAGGGTTCCAGTTTCACCTGTCCAAAATTACTCGAAATGGCAATAATCTTAATGGGATCACCTGTTCATTTCTTTGCCATGTAGTGCTGCATTTTCAGAAAAAAGAAGCCAGCACCTTTCAAGTCCATAAATGTTTTTGGAGATTAACTTTGTCAGCATTTTCAAAAAATCTTTCTTCTGAGTGCAGAGACCAACATGATGTCTTCAGCAGAAGATAGGATCTTGGATTTGACGTGGGGAGATTCAGGTAGAGGAAAGACACCATAAAACTTAGAAATATGAATGCATGCAGGTTTTGTAACAGTGGTTCATGCTTGGCTTTAGAGCGACTGTTACAAGCCAGAATGTGACTTAGCAGATGAAAAAAAGAAAATTCAGGTTTCATGAAAATTGAGGAAAATTCAAATAATGTCAAGAAAGGCTGGCTGAACCTCTCTGTTTCACTTCTCTCCAACCTTCCCCTCTCTGTTTGAAGTCAAGATAAATGGAATAGGGAAATAAACAGGCAAAACACTCATCCCTCACCAGAGCAGATCTTGGCAACTGACATGCTGAAACAAAGGCTATGAAAAGCAGTGTATGATCATGGCAAAAAAAAAAGAGCCTTTTGTGTGCGCATTTATTTAAACAAATCCTAATCTGTGGAGAAAATGAGGCGGGAGGTGCCAGGGAAAAACTGCAGGTGAGGTTGTCTATAAACAGCTCCCTTATTTCTCTGGTAGAATCTATTGCCCTAGAACTCTTGCTAAGCTGAACTAAAGTCATCATTAAGCAAATGCACTGAGAAGGCACAGTAGGAGAACAGCTAAACAAATATTTATTTCTCCAAGGCTGAATTGCATGGGAGTGTCAACAAAAGCAGCAGCAAAAAGTGCAAAATCTGTGGGGAAGAAAGAAGGAAAACAAAGACTTTGAAGTTCTTCAATAAGGATATTTGTATAAAATAAAGAGTAAATCATTATTAAAACACACAGATACATTAAACCTCATGGAATCATTCTGCTTCCCAGTTCCTTCAAGAAAATTCACTAAGGAAACAGATATCTACAAGGTTTGGAGGTGCCAAGCAACAAGAGCCCCATGTTAAAACAGCATAGAAGGAAGACTGAAGAATCCCCCTGCCTAGAAGCTCCACAGGAAATTACACCTGGAAAACTGCACACACTTGGGAGCCTCGAGGGGCACTGACCCTCACTTTACATCTCGGGCATCAGTGGCAGCTTCCCCAGGCCTTGCTATCAGATCTTTCTCCATTTCCCCATGCTCTGTGGAACACCTAAATGACTGGTTTCCTCACTGGGAAAAGCAAGAGCAGGCAGCGCGGAGAAATTTGTAATCCTTATGGACCTTGCTCCCAGGTATTGCAGCAGACAATGAGGTGCATGGGAAGGCAATACAGAAAAAAAAAATTGCATGCAAATTCTAGGAGGTCCATGGGCAGGACCTCCTCCTTGCCAAGGCATGTGTGGTTTGACATGAGACTTGTCCTGCTACAGCAACAGAAAACTCACAGGAGAGGAAGCAAAGGAGGGGGGAAAAAGGGGGCAAATGGGGAAAAAAATGAGCTCAAAACACAGTGAGTCTGAAGAAATAGGAGCCCACTGGTTTCTGCGGAGATGTCGCAGGAGATGCCAAAACAGGTAAGAGTGTAAGCTGGGCACAATATCCAGTCAGAGTAAGGTGGGTGCTTCAGCTCTGTCTTTCACTGAAGATGGGCCAAAAGAACAAAGTGCAAAAGCTGTTATTCCATCACACTGGAACTGCTGGGGAAATGGAACTTTGTCTTTCTCTGAACCTGCTCAACATGTCAGGAGGAAAAAGGGATCAAGTGTGACTGTAGTGCAGGTCAGACCTTACAGGTGTTGTGGCAGAGCAGCCAGGCTACAGGCTGCACATCATTCACGATCAATCCCAAAACATTTCTCCAATGCAGACAGAAAGGAAACTACAAGATACAGGTGACTCAGAGAAGAAGTAGGAAAGAAACCATCAGCCAGCCTGAAATCTGGTCATAGGTTTTGACAGATTGAGAAAGATGAGTTTCTAATATAAAAAAACAAAAAAGTCTAGGGTTCTTCTAAAATCCAACACATTTTATAAACAGAAGCTAAACTGGCATTTTATCAACTATTCACATCAATTGCAAAATAGTTCATTGCATTTGTGCCCACAAGCTGTATATAGCTTCAAATTCTTGAGTGGTGTTCATGATTCACCCAAATTTTCCCAAAAAAATCAGAATAATGAAAATCTCCCATTGGTCTATATGGACAGATGATGTAGGTCCAGGAAGATTTTGATAAAGGATTGCATGTTCAGCTGTACGCCCACGAAAATCAGAGAATCTTGTTAGAAATCCTCCCTAGAGAAGAGGGACAACTAATAGAGAGGGATTCATAATTAAAGAATAGTTTTGTATTACAACTCATAATTAAAAACACACTGAATGACCTTATGCCATTTCCATTTGGAAATTAAGATGTATTTCACAATAGAGAAGTTAACTACTCTTAAAGGAAAAAAAGCTCCCCACATTTTGCTCATTCAGTACTTAAGCAATAAGCACTTTACCTACTGGGGTAAACTGGGATTATGCATACAAATTGCTTCATGTTCTTCAACCATCAGCACCAGCAATGGCCAAGGGTAATCAGGATGCAATTACAACCTCACCAGAGTTATCCACTGATGCTGTTCTCACAGCTAAAAAGGAAGCTTTATTTCTAAAGCAGATCTAGGGCTCTACAAGCCCTACACTCATTGCCCAATGTATCAAAAAATAAAGTAATATCAAAAAAAAAAAAAAAATCAGTAGTTAGCACACTAGAAAGAAAGAATGACAGAGTTGCCATCAAGGAAGCTTAGACGTGCCATTGGGAAATGGACTGAAGCCCAGATGATGTCAAATCCCTCCCAGTGAATAATTTTACACTATCATCTCCAACTAACTCCCATTTTCTAGAAGGTTTTATTGAAGTTAGAAAGAGAGCACAGAAATGCACTGGCTTTGAATTCTTTGCCATGGAAGACTGTAAAGAGTGACATTATATATAGTGACTCTTCTGCTAGCCACTCTGCAGCGCACTATAAGAGGGGCGCAACCGGCAGCTCGCTTTCCCCATGTGGGTAAACTAATTACTGCTGCAGCACGTCCAGCAGTGGCTGCTTTAACCCTGCCACTCTCGCAGCTGGTGGCCCATCAAGCTATGTCACCAGCAAAGCGTCCCTGCCCTCCTGGAGGCACCGAGGAGACTTCCCACTTCTCAAGCCAACTTAACTCTTCCCTCACACCCACCTCTCACCAGCTTCATTAACTGTTTTAACAGCCTGGAAAGCGGGTGTGTTAGTGTTCTTTGTGATAGTCTACCAGCTCCATGACAACTGTGTCTGGAAACATGGAAATCATGGCATTTGGGAGCATTCTACCGGGCAGCCGCCTTCTGATTTATTCTGTAAACTAGCTACAGCTAGCATCTGAACTGTGGATGGGATTGTTAAAAAAAATAAAACAAAAATATCCCAAAGGCAGATGGTAGCAGAAAGCTGATCTGAAGGAGGCAGCAGGTAAAGAGGAAGGATTCTGGGAGCGAGACGTGATGAGCTGGGAACAGAGCTCAAAATTGCTTGCTGACTCATCTCACCTTGCAGTTTTGCTGTGTTTCTGATGCACAGAAGGAAATGTACTTCATTTGTGACTACTGAAACTTGGGAAGAGGAGGATTTGAAATTTTCAGAGTCATTTCAAAGAAGGATACTTTTATTTGGAGATTTTTTAACTACCTGAGGAGAGATAGATCAGGCTGATACTGCTATGGAAAGGGCTCTCCCACTCCTTGGTTGATTGCATTTTGTTTTATAACTTTTGAGCTTAGTGGAAGCACTGAGGTGGGCAACAAAACTTGGCTTTATCAAAGGAACACTTTTCTCTGAACTAAAGAAATCAGTTTGCAGAAGTCTGAAAAGGTGTTCTGAGAAGGCTCTTATCTGATCTGAACCTGTTTGCCCAGAAAAATGAAAAGTCCAAAACTGAAAACGCAAGAGCCAAATGCCCTCAAATCCGACAACATCTTCATAGATTCTATTACCTGGATAATTCTTCTTTCATTCTACTGCTCAATGGAAAGTAGCCGGCAATCACCCTCCTTAAACACTGCCTGACATTGCAGGACTACCATGCACACAACATGCCCAGCACCAACCCATCAAGCTTTAAAGGGCAATTCTCATTGGAGAAATAGCATTTAGAAGGTATTTTGTCACCATACATACATCTGCTCCCTGAGGGGCTCCATTATCCCTGTAATTTGCAGTGAAGGAATATCAGATTGTCCCCTCTCCCCGTCCCTCCCATGTGTCTTGCAGTCATGCTTGCTTAAGCTTGCTGACAAAAAACACATATTTGCATGGTCATTAGCAGAAGGGCTGGAAGGAGTGAGCTTTTATAAGCTCTCATCTGTGCCTCAAAAACAAAACTACCCAGTGAACTCTGCTTTCTGAAACTGTGATTAGAAAATCCATTGGGTTTCACACTTTAGGGTTTCAGGTGTTCACCTGCAAGAACTGTGGTAGCTGTACTTTCCTGCTCAACAAATTCCATGCTGTGCTCCATACAGTGTTCTGCCATATAGCTCCTGACCTCATGGAGGTCTCTGCAGCCCTCTGCCTATGCTCTGCACTCTGGGCTAGTTATGTGGGCTGCACCAGCTTAGGGATTGGCCTGCATTTCACCATTCCATAGGATTCAACTTCCCATGCACTGATATGAGTTACACTCAGAGCAGCCATCTCCCCGAGTGATACGGCATGGACAAGGCTTGATAAGTTCACTGTCTTCATCATAGGAGCTAATGAAATAGGAAGCCAAATGAAAAATATAGAGCCCCATGCTTACAGCCAAAGGACAGCAATAGGTCTAAATATCTCAGGCACTGCATCCACAGGGCAGTTGCTGGTTTCCAGGATCCAGGATGGTGTCTAGAGTTCACAGTTCAAACCCTCTGCAGAATCCCTGAAGTAGGATCTCCGATTCATAAGGTGTAGCAAGAGAAGCATAGCACATGTTGTCAACCCCCTCAGGTTTCCCACTCTCGACATTTGCAGAAAACACTCATCAGAGAACTGAGCCACTCAGATGAGCAGCTCTTTGAGAAAACTTCTTAAGCAACATCATGCACCCAGGCAAAGCAGAGTGACAGTGACCTTACACGAGATCTTGACACTATCAGTCAAAGGATGCCAGACAGAACTCAGCAGCCCATCAAAACCTACTCAGGAAAAACAAGAAAAGGAGGCAGATTTCAGCCATGCTTCGAGCAAACTCAGCCTGGAACTCCTTTAACCAGCAGCCTCTGCCACTCCAAACAATGCTGTGTTCCCAGAGCACTCTTCCTTAGGACCTCTAAACTCCTCCTTTACAAACCCTGCTTTTCCCTCTTCCTAGAAGTGCACTTAGACAAGTGTGACAAAGCAGTCTACTTGACCATAACCTATGCCCAGATCCACTGCCAAGAAAACAAAATTAGTCTGGAGCCTATCCTCCTTTAAAGAACCAGCTCAAGCTCCAACCAGTGATATATAAATATAAGTGAACTGCAAATGCTTTAGGGCAACAATGAAAAAAAAAAGATTTTTCCCCCTGTTTTTCTTAACTAGAAGCAACCTCTGCTTCTCAGAGCACATTCTTCCCCAAAGATGCCAAAGCTGGCATTTCCTAGCCTAAGCTCAACAGAATAATCACACCATTTAGAAAATAACTCGTGTCTCTGGAGTTCTCAGTTTCCCTATTTGTCAGTAGAAAACGAGACGTTTCCTCAAAATATACAATAAAATAGCCTCTAGCAATAGCCTGCAATGTTTCGCTTTACAATGGCTTTATGAGCGTGTGTGTGGTCTCCTGGGAGCGCTTTCATAATCATTTATACAAATGACACAAACTTAGGACAATGAGAAGCAGAAAGGGAAATACAACCATTGCACATACGGCTGCTTTGAATAGTCTGCAGGAAAAGGGGTTTGTTCTGTGGCAAGGAGATGTTCAGCTCGCTTCTAGGTCTAGAAGGGGAAATTACAGGTCCTGAGGAGGAGCAGCACGCAGGTACATTGCTCCCAGAGCAGCCCAGCAGAGCCCATTACTCAAACCCCTCCTGGGATCTCACACTGCTCCAGGAACAGAGTTCTTTGACCCAGATTTGAATGCAATCTATATTAATGTTATCACCCAGTCAAAGTGATAATACCCAGAAAGAGGTCCTGGGAGGGAAGCAGGGGTTCGATTTTCAGCTCCTTTTCTCCTCCTCCTCCACTGCACAGCTTGTTCCAGGCAAGTTAAATTTGCAGGTCCCTGTAAGGGAGGGTAGCTTCCATTTGAATGTAAAGGAGCTCCTTTCATTTGTGCCACTCTGGGATGCTGTCACCTGCTCGCAGCTAGTTGACATTAGGTAAGACCGATGATGGTCTTCAAGAATATGCCATAAAAAATGCTAGGAAAAGTTGTTTCTTCTATGGATACTCAGAATTTCTTCCTGTATGGGAAGGGGGACTGTCAACTCGCATGTGCACAAACAACACGGCAAGAAGGTAGTGAAAGAAAATCCATTTACTTGAACATTTTTTTTCTCTTCTTTTGCTTTTCTTTGCAATACAAATTAATTCAATCTCTGTGAAAAAGAGAGGTGGGCTGCTTCAGCACTATGTAATGGAGCAGTTTCATTTAACCATGACTCTCCAGGGGGCAAAACTCTTGTGAGGCCAATGCCACTGTGCAGAAGCACAGACTTTGCAGTCTGTTCCCTGTGTCACCAGAAACACATTTCCTCTCTCTCCTCACATCCCAAACCCCAGGAGAGGGAAAAAAAAAACAAATAAAACAAACAAACAAAAAATCAACATGTATGGAGCAACATGTCCAAAAAGTAGCAAATAGAAATCTATCCCAGAGGGGCAATAAAGCAAATAATAGCTGTATTTATCTTCCTGGAAATGCCCTGGTACAAGACAACAAAACAGAAGGTAGGATCATTTGTTGCGGTCTAGATTTAAGATATTTCTGAGGAGATCTGTTAATCTTGCATGATGTTAACAAAACTTAGCTGAACATAACCTTCTGGGACAAGGGTCTTTTTTTTCTCCCAGAAAAGGTGTTTTTGTTTGATGTGTGCGTGTGTGTGTGTGTTGCAAATGAGAAGAGAACAGACCTAGGGTACATGGATAAATGGAAAGCAATAGAAAAGGAAAACTGAGAGAAACATTTGACTTCTTCACTTGGAGTCCTTTACTGAGTTTTAGGCCTCCAGGCTAAAAAAAGCCCCAATCCCAGTCATTCCATGTTTGAGTTTTCTCACCGTGCTGAGACAATGATGCCCTCAGAAAAACGATGTATTAGGAGACTGTATTATGATACTGGTCTTAACCACGGGCTTACCCAAAGGAAGCTATCTAAGTCAAGCAGCACTGCTGAGCAAGCAGCGTGCTGCCAAACACGGAGAAGGAAGTGGTGACAAAGACACTGGAACAGCACCTGGGCAACCTCTGGTTTAGTCTTTAATTTCCCCAAGCAAGTGCCTTCCCATCCACTCTCTGCCTCTCCCAGTACGAGTGGAAGTTTTTGGAACTGAGGACTGTCTTTCTCCCTAGTTACCCAGTGCCCAAAATAATGTGACCCCAAGTCTTAATCAGGGTTTCTATCTAACCAAAGGCACACAAAGGATGATGAATTGTTTTTAAGGAAACTACTAGGAGTAGAGAAAAAGAAATAAGAACTCAAATATATCCAAATATCACCAGTTCTGAGTCCAAAAAACCTGAAAGATTCAGCCAAGTATTCCAGCCTATCTTCTTCATTTAATCATAAAGTAAAGCAACTTTTAAGAAATAATAAATCCATGAGAGGGTGGCTGTAGTTGTTTCTTCTAAACGAACCACAGACAGCAGATGTTCTCCTCTCTTCCAGTCACAAAGTTCTAAATTAGCCACCCCTGCGACTAGCAGTGTCTTGAAACATTCAAGTGCTTGTGCCTGGTCATTATGACTAATCCACTCTCCAGAATGAAGAAGGTCAAATGAAGAACACCACTCCAAACAACTCCCAGGCATGGCTTGTGTGTAAAGCACTCAGACACGGTGTCAACAGCTGCTCCTAAAACACAGTGAGTCAGCCCTTCAAAAGAGCTTGTCAGCTCTCACTGTTAGAGCTTTCATATAGATTATATTTACTCCCTAATGTTTAAAAACATCCCGTTAAAACCTTGAAAACATCAACTATGTATTCCTTACAGAATTTGTCCTTTCTCCCCACCACAGAGAGTTGCCCATGAATCTCTCTCCCTCTTGTGTGCTTAGTAGGAAGGAAAAATCCTAACACTTCTCTTCTTCACATGCTGATCGCCAAGACAAAGACAGAGCCCCATTTCCAGACTGGAATACAAGTAAGGAATTTCTGGCCTCTCAATCAACTTCCACCTGCAAACAGTAGCCAACACGAGTACTGTGTGTTTTGCTCAACAGATAGGGGACAAAGGCATTGGGTGACTTGCCTTTGGTCCCACAACAGACGTGCAAGCACAAATCCCCTATCCATCCCCTACTCTAATCACCAATCTCCCTTGGATGCTGTCATTTAAATAAAAAAGGCCTATTGGAAATGACAGGTGAAGAAAGCAGCCCAGGCATGAAATGCACTCTAAAGTATATTAATAGAAGGTTGCCAGACAAAACGGCACAAGGCATTTGATCGCATCATCTTAGGCTTGTTGTTCATGCTCCTTTGCATCTGGCTGCGTGATTTCTGCCAGATTCTCGGCTGGAAGAGCAGGCTAGGATTTGCCTGCTTTCCCTAACTCGTGCCGGGCTCAGCTGCAATCATGCAGAGCACTGAAAGAAATCCCTTTGAGTCGGGATTCATTCCGAACATGTAAAACCCAGACAAATGACTGCTTCTCCAAAGTGAATCCCATTTCACAGCAAGTAGGTTATTAGTGTGGAACTCCATACAAGTAGCCCGCATTCAAAAGCCCTCTGCATTATTAATAGAAGATGAGCTTTTGACATCAAAGGAGAACCATTATGTATGCTAAACGGTGGCAAAAATTGCACCCGCACTTCAAACCTTTTCAGTTCTTTGTCCCTTGTAAATCAATCAAGGTTGACAGATGCTTTAAGGAGAGTAATCTTTTCAATGATACTGTCAATGGATAACATAATGGAACATTGTCTCTGTGCTGTGTGAAGACATGGAGCTAGTCAATTATGGACAACACTTCATGCGGCCGCCAGTTTTCACTTGAAGTGCTGCTGTTGAAGTATTATAATCCCAACAAATGGCCGCAGCAGCATACAATGTAAATGAGACCTCCTGAAGCTTTGGAAAATTAATTAGTAACAACAGCGGTCCATTCCCACACTTTCAAACACCAGCCTGGTAATGTTAACGATGCACTTCCCCCCCTCCCTTGGAGCAGTCAATAGGGCATATTTACATACACTATTTTTAATCTTCAACATTTTTTTTCCTCTCTTTCTGAAAATGCAGGAAGGTCTGGGTTCCCTGCCTCTCTTTCAAGCAGCAAACTTCACCCCTGATATCTCTAACCAGCCACATAACCCACACAGCTGGAGCTGAAAACAAGACATCAGACCTTCCTACTTAGGCACAGCAGTACCATTCACTCCTCTTGCTTCTATGACACTTTGTGACTCTCTCCCTTTCCAATATCTCTGCCCCTTGGCTGCCCTGAGAGGAGTGCATTGAGGGGGCAGCAGAGAAAAGCTCCGGGGATGCAGTTTGAAAGCCCCTCTTGTGTGCTGAGCAATTGGGGATGTTCTTTCCTGCATGGTGCATTGGCTCAGTACAGGTGCCAGCAGCACGTATATCCAGGCCAACGTTGCTGGTAGCCAAGAAGGCCAACAGCATCCTGGCTTGTATCAAGAACAGTGTGGCCAGAAGGACCGGGGAAGTGATCCTCCCCCGTACTCAGTGCTGCCCTTCAAATACCGTGTCCAGTTTTGGGCCACTCACTCCAAGAAGGACATGGAGGTGCTGGAGCATGTCCGGAGGAGGACAATGAAGATGGTGAAAGGGCTGGAGCACAGATGTTACAAGGAGCAGCTGAGGGAGCTGGGGTTATTTAGCCTGGAGAAGAAGAGGCTCAGAAAAGACCTTATCGCTCTCTACAGCTACCTGCAAGGAGGTAGCTTCTCCAGAATAACTACCGATAGGACAAGAAGAAATGGGCTCAAGTTGTGCTAGGACAGGATGAGGTTAGATGTTAGGAAGAACATCTAACCTCTGTTGCCAGACAGCACAGAAAGGAGAGTGAGAGTCAAGTGGGAGAGACTGTCCTGCTTATTTAGTGATTGGCTTTTGGTTGCTATGTCCTTTTCCTAAAGATTTTTCCCTTTGCCAACCCAGGCTTGCACTGAGAACTTAATGCCCTGCAGGAACAGTACTTAAAAGACCGTTTACTCAAGCAAACCTGGAGCATGTAGATGATAACCAAGCAAGGAACAGTGAAGCTGAACTGGCAGCTCCATGGGTGCACAAGGAGAGTCGGGGTGGTAGTGGTGAACAAGCAGTTGGAGGCAGGCTTGTGGCTTAGATGTTCAGCTTGCACAGCCTTCAATGAAGAGGTGCACAAAAAAGAAGAGGCTCCAGAGAGCGTCAAGAAGTCATCCATGGATGAAGTCGCAACACACTGGACCAGACCCTGCTTCACTTTTGCTACGCTACTGGCAGTTGACTAAGAGCAAAACCAATCTTCAGCCAGTTTGAAACATGTTTCAAAAACATTTCCCCTTTTTGACTCATTTACAGGTGTTTACCACTTATTTCCAGTGCCCAGAGTTAGATACACACATACTTTCTTGCACGGTACAGGACATGTATCAAGCAATTGCAGACTTTAAATTGCAGAACAGTTTTCCATGGTAACAACATCAAAGAATTTCAAAAGCCTATATTGTCTTTGTCACAACTTTCAATAGAAAATTTTCTAACCTTTTCAAGTTTATCTTTGTTGCTTCTATTTGATATTATACCATTATTTAAATATACAACTCAAAAGGTTTGCCAATGTAATATAATATAAACACTGAAACAATAAAGGTGATCCACTTAATCAAAACACAATCTTTTCTTCTGACCAAAATTAAATGTTTCGATAGATCAAGACCAAAGGTTCCCTTTGGACTTCTTGTTCTAATTCATGACAAACTCAAATGCCTGCATTTCTCACGGAATTGAAAAAGCCCTAATATTCAACTAAATGTAAGATTTAACGACATGGAAGATGAAGTTCCTGCTTCTGTGTTTGTGTGTGCAATACCAAAACATAAAATCACATTTTTACTTTGGGAAAGAATAAGGGTAAAAGTAAAGTTGTGGCTAATCATGCAGCATCCCTTAGACACATTTAAATATGTAGTCCCTTAGACATAGTTACATAAAATTCACTACAGATAAGCGAGAAATTTATCATATAAAAAAATAAGAGAGCAAAAAAATATATTAAGAAAAGTTTTGCTTACATAGGAGAAGTCTTCAGCATTCTGACAGAGCAGCTTGGGGAAAACAGCCTGTCGCTGAAATCTTCCCTCGTCCTCAAAGATGTTCCCATACATGAAGCCATTCATCATGGTGGAGTGGGCATGGATGTCAATATAGAATTCCAAGTTAATCTTCTGTTGAGGGAAAACAAGCAACAACAGCAAAATCAAAATTAAGCATGAGATAAATCACAAGTGTGTCAAGTGTGTGAAGCCTCCTGCAAATGCAAGACTGCCACTCTTAAATGTAAATGCAGAGCCAACATCAGAGTGCCCTGCTAAACACACCACTTCTCTACATCCAGCCACTCCTGCCTCTCTGCAGGTGTCTGTGTGATACAGCATGAGGACCACATTGGACACATCCCGTATCCCACCTTCTTCCAAGCAACCTGGCACACCTATGCAGAAGAGGATGCTGCAAGAGAGCCAAGGCACTACCCTTTGCTTTGCCACAGGGCTCAGTGCCTCTGCACTGATAAAAATATGCACCTTCCAGTTCCAGAACTAGCTTGTTCAGACATAGCTTGGCTATCTCTGCATGGCTCAGCAGTGCTACATGCAGACCTATCTTTTCTGCCAGCAGAAAGACACTCAAAATTGTGGTTAAAAAAAAAAAAAAAAAAAAAAAAA
>JAVCKT010028033.1:11745-35092 GCA_032273925.1 Rhynchotus rufescens | reverse complement strand
CCGCCGTGCCCGCGCCCGCCGTGCCCGCGCCCGTCGCGCCCGCGCCCGCGCCCTGGGACGGCGCCGACGTGCGCGTGGAGCGGCGCTTCGTGCCCGCGCGCTGCCCGCGCGCCGTGCGCCCCGGCGACTTCGTGCGCTACCACTACCACGGCGCCTTCGCCGACGGCACCCGCTTCGACTCCAGGTCTGCCCCGCTCGCGCTCCGCATTGTGCCCCCCGCCTCCCCACTCCGCATTGCATCCTCCCCGGGGCACCCGTCTGCATGCTGCCCGGATGCACACTGCATCCCTTGGGGTCTGCGTGCGTCCTGCCCCAGTCGCATCCCTCAAGTCCTGGTGCGCGTCCTGGCCCTGGTCCGGATTGTATCTCCTGCCAGGTCCCAGTTTGGGTTGTGGCTCCCAGTAGCCTGTTTGCATCCTGCCCAGGTCCCGGTTGCATCCCTTTCCCTCGGTCCCTGTCTGTGTCCTGCCCTGCTAGGTCCCAGTCTGGATTGCATCCCCTGGGTTCTCATGTGTGTCCTGCCTGGGTCCAGAATGCATCCCTCAGTTCCCAGTATGCGTCCTGGCTCCAGTCTGGATTGCACCCCTCAGGTCCCGGTCCAGATTGCATCCTCTGCTAGGCTATCATTTGCATCCTGCCTGAGTCCAGATTGCATTCCAAGGACACTGGGCGCATCCTACCCTGGTCCAGATCGCATCCCTTTCCCTAGGTCCATGTGTGCATCCTGCCCCTGACCTGGTTGCATCCCTCAGGCCCCGATGCGCATCCTGCCTCTGGCCAGATTGCACCCCTTTCCCGTCTCCAGGTTGCTTCCCTGCACCCCGGAGTGCATCCCCCTCAGGGCTCCAGTTCAGTCCCACCGGGCTGCAGCCTGTGGTCCCGCTCACCCTGCAGAGGCTGCGGGATGGTGGCTCCGAGTGCCGGCAGCGCGGAGCAATGCCCAGCGCGGAGCAATGGCCAGGCCGGCCCACGGCTGCCGGCCCTTCCTTCGGGGCACTTTGGGCCTCTGCAAGGCTCCAGCCTAGCTGGGAGTATGCACACACAAAAGCATGGGGCTTTCCCGTGAGAGAGGCAGGAATTGCCAGGCTGTGCTTGCTCAGGAAGCCCTGCAGAAGTTACTCCTGAAGAAACGTGACCCCTCCTGGAGCTTCTTCGGCATCGGAAAGCCTGAGCAGTGGCTCAGGAGGCTCCGAGGGTGCCGATATGGCTCTCTCGCCACTCACTGGCTTTTTCTTCCCGATTCATTCATTGCCGCAGATCAAAGTATTACTCAGAAAGAAAAAAATAACCCCAAATTTATTCCCAGTAATCCCAGTAATCTTCACTGCGGCTTCAAAGGGAATCCACGGCCCCGGGGCAGTCAGTGCCCGTCAGAGGCCGCTCGGCGCCGCAGCCTGGGCTGCCACCTCGGCAGGAGGCCCCGCCGCGGCGCCGGCCTCGCTCCGTGCGGCGCGCGGCCACGCAACCTGCAAAGCCACCGACTTTGCTGGCAGCAGGCAGGGAGGCCTGCAAAACAGCTTAGCCGCGGCAGGAGGACGTGCTGGGGCTGCATCCTCAGTGCTGCTTCTGCAAACCGGCCGTGTGCTCAGAAATGTGCTTCCGATTTATCCCGCAGCGAGGCAGGACACCTGGAAGAGCCCTTGGGAGCGGCCTGGCGCCGGTGCTTGGAAGGGCAGGCCCAGCTCAGCCCCTGGTGCGCGGGCCCTTGGGCCCAGCCTGCCAGGTCTGGGGCACCAGAGCAGAACTGGGCACCGTCCAGCTCCTCTTGTCCCCTAAACATCATATATAGGACGGGTGTTAGCCCGCCGTCACTGGGATCCGTAGGTTAACTGCAGGAATAGTTTGGAATATTTCTCTTAAAACCACTAGTGCTTGCTGCATACAAATTTAAGATAACCAATTTATACCTAAAATAGACCTAAAATACTAAAAGGCCCGTTATTCTGCTGCTCATAAAGGCTATTCAGTTTTTAAGCTGTTGAAAATGTTTACTGGTAAAGCATCAATTTAGTCAAATTCTACCATGAAATTGGTCTAGAAGATACCTGAGGGGAGGAACGAAGGCAGTTTAACTTCACTGTTTAGTCAGCTGCCCAAAATGTTCTTCAGCTTTTTTTCTTTCAGTGTTAGAGGCTTTATTCCCTCGGCCCTAAAATGATGAAGGTTGTAAAGCCTGAATTCCAATTGCATGTGCATCTGCTATGACTTTGGTAATACCCATTAATGGAAACTAGTTCTGCTTAGTTTTAAGGAGTCTGCAAAGTCAGTTGTGCAGAGCTCTGTACAGGTCTGAGCGCTGCTTTGCTCAGTTCTTTACTTGGTGTCAAAGGCTTCTAGGTTGTAGGTTCATTTTAGGTACAAAGGACTGAATCCTTTTTTGTTCTAAATCTGTCCAAGACATGGTCATATTCTGCAGCAACTGATAAAACTCGTCACTTTTCTTGTTTTTTCTTGTTCTTTCTTTTTCCAGAATCTTTTATGTTAATAACATCTTAATTCTCTATTTACAGACATAGCAGAATTTGTCAGGGGCCTGTTTAAATATTTCCCCTCCTTCTCTAGGAGCAGGAATATTTGTGCTGTAGCCGTGAGCGCCCTGTACAGAGGCATATCTGTTTTAAGAGAAAAAAAAAATTGCCAGAAGGAAAGTCGTAAACAGAGAGATCGTTTGCACAAATAGTTGAGGGCTTTGAGGCTTGGGCCTGCTGGGAGGCTCGGAATGCCGTGGCAGGGATGTGCTCCGGCGTTGAAGGAAAGTTTGACATCATTTCCCTAGCGATATCCTGGGAAGCGGCCAGGAGCTTCCCAGGGTGTTTTAGCATGCAAAGACACACGTGCCCTTGTCTCTTTTTCAGTGCTCCCTTTTATCTGGAAGAAAAAAAAAAAGTATTTTAAATTGTAAAAAGAGCTTGGGAAAAATAAGTGAAAGTCTAAAAATAGGCAAGAAACTTTGGAAGTGTCCCCTGGCTTATACTTGAATGTTGCTCTAAGAAAATAGGAATAAGAGCAGAAATTCAGACATGGCAAAGTGAGGTCACGACGTGGATTTAAGGTAGTTAAGCTCTGACCACAAGAGCTCGTGTTAGTTTGAAATCAGGCCAGCGCTGCTGCTCTCAGTGGCCTATGGAATATTTTATCATCCTCTGAGCATAGTTTTTACTTACCCAGCGTTCACGCATTATCGCAGGGGAAGGCTTGGCAGGGTGTATCAGTTCTTGGTCCCACAGACTCGCTGCTTAAAGCACATCTGGTGTTCCTGCCATTTATTCCGATCTTCAGGATGTGAGGGCCGCGGCTGCGGAAGGGAGAGCAGGCAGCCGGCTGCCAGGTCTCCCAAAAGGCTCCGTCTCCCCTTTCCTCTTCTCCCACAGAGAGTTTCCAACCACGAGGTCTCATGTCTTGGAGCTTATTGATCTGGCGTCCTGTTTTCCTGGTTAATCAACTTACATAAATGTGTTAATCAACTGATATAAATAGGTTGGAGCCTATGTGGGAGCAGCCATCCTTGTATCTTATACAGTGCTTAGCCTGTCCCTTTTGTCATTGATTTTCCAGTGCTGCTTGTAGCACTAGTTAAGCATTAGTTTAGCATTAACCAGCTGCCATTCTGGGCTTGGGGTTTCTGCAGTAGACACGTTACAAACCACCTGAGAAGCCATAGGAGCAGCGGTGGGAAGGGGGAACTGGAATTCGAGAAATCCTGGGATTTGCCTCTTAGCAGCTGTCTCTCAATAGAAGTTGTGCTAACAGCGTAAAGCAGAAACAAGCCAAGCTCTGAGGAGCCCGATGCGGAACGGCCGCTCACTGCCCCTCTCCTTGTTCTGTTGCCGACGCTGGCTCTGCAGCTATGACCGGGGCTCCACGTTCAACGTGTTCGTGGGCAAGGGGCAGCTCATTGCGGGCATGGACAAGGCGCTGGTCGGCATGTGCGTCAACGAGCGGCGCTTCGTGCAGATCCCCCCCGGGCTCGCCTACGGCAGCGAGGGCGTGGGTGAGTGCGCCCACCCGGCTTCCCCACGGGACACGGGACACGGGACACGGCACGGCGGGGTTGGACACGAACGGGAAGAGGCCGGGGGAGCGGGCGGGAGGCGCGCGGAGAGGCCGCCGCTCGCGGTGCCACCGCGCGCCTCGCTCTGCCCTCACAGCCGGCGTGATCCCGCCCGACGCCGTGCTCCACTTCGACGTGCTCCTCGTCGACCTGTGGAATTCCGAGGACCAAGTGCAGGTTGAGACCTACTTCAGACCCGAGGCCTGTCCTCGCACGGTGCAGGTGTCCGACTTCGTGCGCTACCACTACAACGGGACCTTCCTGGACGGGACCCTGTTTGATTCCAGGTGCGCGGCTGGGCTCGGCGCTTGGGGTGCTTTAGTCCCACGTCACCTAAAGCAGATTTTTTCCTGATGCTTCCACTGATGCCACAAATAATGCTGGTTGCCCCAAAACGCAGAGAGGTTTTGCAAGAAACTAAAGCCAGCCTCACACAATGTCAGTAGTTTATTCAGGATTGTGGCACATCAGCGTGGACTCAAACCTGTAAAACAGTTTCATTCTTTGCACGTGGGCATCAGAAACCCAGATTTTTTCTCTCATTCCCTATATCCATGTTACTATCTATTGTCATCAGCTAATGGTTTTTGCAATAATTGCAGCATTGCTGTTCAAGCTAGATAAGGTTTGTAAACTGAGCAGACAGGATTGCTAAAGAGATTGAACTAGTAACACTCTCACATTGAGATTTTATTCTGTTGATGTTCTGAAGAAAGTGATACCTTAATGCCATTGCTGGTGCGTTTGCAAGTCAGTTTTCAAAACAATATTTAGGTTCATTTCAAAACAGTATTTAGGTTCATACACCAGCTAAGTGCTCTGGAAAATGCTACTAAGCAAGGCCTTGGTAAATCAAGAAGCAAAATATTCAAAGCAGCAAGTTGTGAGCTGTACCGCTCCTGTGTGATGGGGGCCCTGAGGATTAATTCTGTCCCTCCTTGTGACATATTATTATTTTGTATTTATTTTTATTTTACATTTCTAGCCATAATCGGATGCGAACTTATGATACCTACGTTGGAATTGGGTGGCTCATCCCTGGTATGGACCAGGGTCTCCTGGGAATGTGCGTAGGGGAAAAGCGCATTATCACAATACCACCCTTCCTGGCCTATGGAGAAGAAGGAGACGGTAAAAGTTACTCTTTGTCTTTCCCAAGCAATCTATCTGCTAACTCAGACCTGTGCCCTCTTTTAGTGTAGAGGCAGCTCGTTACCACTTACTGACAAATGGCATGTGCTGGTGGAACAGGGAGGTTCAAGTGCACGATGAGCAGGAGGTCATTGATGAGAAAGGATTTCTTTTTTTTCCTGCAGGCAGTAAATGGCTTTGACAATACTGTTGGTTCTAATTTGAACCTTTATATGGTCAAATTTCATTTCCTTTCAGAAAATTTCCTCTGTGTTTAATATTCAGGAAATTAGAAGTCAGGTGACTGCTTGGTCCTTCCAGTGACTTCTGATAGTTCCAGTGTGGCTCATTTTTGGCAGCAGAGCCCCCAGTGATAGCTACCAGATGGACTAACTGCTCACGGGCCAGATGCAGCCTGCGGGTCATGCGCTGAGCGAGGGGACACTGGGTGCTCCTGGGGACTCCTCCTTGCTTAAATTCTCTGTCTTCTCTAAGCATTTAAGGACTGTCTGTGGTATGCAAGTTTTCATACTCATTCCCTGACTTTATTTACCGTTAGAGTTTTGTTATCCATGGAGACTTACTACTTAAAATTTTGCCAAGGTCTTAAGTTCTGACACCTCTCTGTGATATAGTTTGTGGACCTGTGGAAAGGTCCTTCTTCCCCGAGGGACTCCATTGACCCCTTTTCAACCTCCATCACGTGCTCTTCTGCTCTGCTGCTGCCAAGTAGGAGGAGCAGGAGGGCCAGATCTCGCTGTTATTTCCATGTACGTTCCCGCAGATGTTGGAAACACTCCTAGGCAGAACATGCAGTGCAGACGGACCTGGTGCAAGGGGGCTGTGGGAGGTGTTGCTGAAGACACTGCAGTTCTTGGTGATCAGGTGGCATCATAATGAGAACAAAACCAAGTAATTGAATGCAAGTGACAAATTCCCGAAACAAAAAGCGACTGTAGTGGATTATGTTCGTTCATATTTGTAGGGGAAGTGCCTGATACTCCAGAATAGGTTATTTTTCCTCAGTAAGAAAAGCCCAAGTCCCTTGTACGCGCCGTGCCCTTCCTTGCTGACGCTGCTGTACCCACGGCGCAGGTAAGGAGATCCCCGCGCAGGCCTCCCTGGTGTTCGACGTGGCCCTGCTGGACCTGCACAACCCCAAGGACGGCGTGGCCGTGGAGCAGCAGCTCGTGCCCGCGCGCTGCGAGCGGCGCAGCCGCCCCGGAGACTTCGTGCGCTACCACTACAACGGCTCCCTGCTGGACGGCACCCTCTTCGATTCCAGGTGAGCGGGGCCGGAGCCTGCCCTCGGATTCCCCTGTGTGGCTGTCGGTGATGTGCCCCGTACAACTGGTTGGGTTTCCTTCCCTTGGAACTTTGTGAGGGAGCTGGAGGCTGCGCTAAGAAAGGTCTCCCAAGGCCAAGTGCTGGGCAGTGCCTGACGCCATCTAGGGGCTGTGACCCCCTGCGTGGTCCGTGGGGAGCTTCAGGCCAAGAGCTTGTCAGTGAAACGGTCACTTGCTAACGGGAGAGGAAAAATAAACATGATTCCAATTTAACATCTAGGGAATTGCGAAGCGGTGAGCTCGTGGCTGGCGGAGGTTATTTAAACCAGACCCTGATGTCAGCATAGTCTTTCCCGCTGTGTTTGAGCAGTGTCTGTCTGCCTCTTGAAGGAGAATGTTTTACGGAGCAGAGTTCAGCAACAGGATTTCCATGACAGAGGAAAAGGGATCACTGCCACTGGGGCCCAAAGCTTTCTGGGCACGTGAGAGTTGTGCAGGATTATACACTAAATAATAAAGATCCTTGCAGCTTCCTGACACTTTGGGCCTTTTTTTTTTTTTCCCTGTTTAGTGAGCAGGAGCTTACTTTTCCTACTCCAGGTAGAACAGCTGACACAAGTAGCTAAAAAGAGTCGCAAATGATCCACTCATGAAACGTTTTACAAAATAAACTCCTAGGAAACGGCTTTGCACTTCTACGGATGCAGTAAGCTGCGGATCGGGAGCAGCTTGACACATGAGCTGAGCTATGTGCAATTAGAGCTTAGAGCAATCCAGCAATTAGGGACTTTTCAGGTGGCTGTGGTATTTATGTAAGGGCTGTTATCAGCAGATAGCAACAATCTTTGCTAGTTTGGTAGGCAGGGGCCTCTCTGTCACCTGAAGAGCTGACAGTTTCCGTGGGGCTTGTTGGTCATTCCCTGTTCCCCGTGGGAGTTGCAGGCCAGGCCGTGTTTGAGCTGGGGACACCCTGCCGAGGTGGCTGGTCCCGCAGAGAGCGGCGAAGCAGCTGCCGCAGCTCCCGAGAGCCTTGGAGCTGCCCTGGAAAACTGCCCTGCGGAACAGGAGCGCTCCCCACGCGGGGCTAGCGGCGCGGTCGGGAGCACTAATAATGTTCCATCGTACTTTTCCTCTGTGGTGGTGGGTTGCAGAAGTGGCTGCCTGGGCTTAGAGCAGCTGAACAAACCTCTGAATTGCATGAGGGTCTGTCCAGGCCTCCGGCTTTCCCAGAGATGCCTTCTGAGGCTGAATTGAAACCCCTTCTTTGAGCTTTCAGGTAGCAAGCCCTGAGAAGGGCTGAACACAGGCGCATCCTTCACAATAAACATCATCTATTGCTGTAGACCTGTTTTGTCTTGAGGAGTGGAGGGAGATGCTGTGACCTGGGCCTAAGTGACCGGCATAGTCTGGAAGGGAGGGATGTGGTGGATACTCTTGTCATGACTCACTGCTCTTCCAGCCTTCTGGGGTGAAGAACCTGCTTCTGCCACCTGCTACCCATGGCAGCTGAACTGCATCGTTGTGGTCGTTGCAAAATGAGATGGGTGCTCCAGGGTGTCACCTAAGCCCCGTGTAGTTTGTAGGCCCTTTCTTAGGCCCGGCTGGGATGGGGATGGGGGCAGTTAAGGCTGGAGGTGGTGGCGCCTGGCGGCCGCTGCTAAAGAGTCACCGCTCTCCCCAGCTACGCGCGCAACCGGACGTACGACACCTACGTGGGGAAGGGCTACGTGATTCCCGGCATGGACGAGGGCCTGCTGGGCGTCTGCATTGGCGAGAGGAGGCGGATAACGATCCCCCCTCATCTTGGATATGGGGAAGAAGGAAGCGGTGAGTCTGGCTTTTTGTTTCGTACGGTCTGCCCTGGCCAACGGGGTTTCCGTGCTCCTTGGGGCAGTTGTGTGTAGATATGCTTTAAACTCCCCGCTGCACTTTATTTTTTTCCACATTTGCAAGGCTTATAAATTCCTCTGTTATTTGGTAGGTGTGCAACTGATAGGGGTGAACCTGTAAAATTACCTTAATTAGCTTAATGGGCAGGGCAGTAAGAATGCAGGGCAGCCTCTCGTGTAACTGGTGACCCGTGGCCATTTGGCTGGGGAGTGTTTCATGCAGACAGACACCTGGGTGTTGGGAACTCTGCAGGGCAGATCTCCCTGCCTGATCCCTTAATGAGCTCCGTGCTGAGAGGAATTCAGGGTGTTACGTTTCCTGCCCCACTCCTTGCACAGCTGCAGGGTTTGTGGATTCCGAGGTCCACACGTGGCAGCAGCGCGGGGTGTGGGTACAATGTGCCAGGAAAGCTCCTTGGGGAAGGCTGCCTGGTTGCAAGTTAATGGCTGGAGGTTCAGAAGTTACCTCCAGGGGTGCTACGTGGGGAACCTAACACCTTACACGAAAAGATCCTTTTTGGTGATTTCTATTCAAAGTATACTATGGTGATTTGTGAATTATTTTTTTCTGTCACTAAAACTGATAGTTGGTTCAGGATATGCCTGTCATTGCTCATAATGTAATTCCACGTTATCCCGGCAAGGAGGGAAAGGAGTTGCCTTCAAGGCACAATGTCATCCCTTGAAGCGTGAGAAATTCCAGGAGAATTTTGTCCATCAGCAACGAGTTGGTGCATGAAATGGAAATTTGTCAACAGGGTCACAGGAAACATCGCCCCATTTCTGCATGATCTTTAGATTCTGAGTGGCAGAAAGGCTTCCTTGAAGCGGGTGCCCGTGGGCCGCTCCCCCGGGTCTCTGCAGCTCTGGGTGCTGCCGGCAGCCCCGCTGCGCACGGGGAGCCTCCGTCCTCCCAGCCGGAGACCAGAGCAGCCAGGCCCTGTCAGGCCAGGCCCTGTCAGGCCTAGCGGGGCGGATGCTCTTGCATAGGGGCCGTCCGAGGCCTTTGCAAACCCGCTCGGGCGCCGCTTCCTCCTACGCAGGCAAGATCCCGGGCTCTGCGGTGCTCATCTTCGACATCCACGTGGTCGACTTCCACAACCCTGCGGACTCGGTGGGCATCACCGTGAAGCACAAGCCGGCCAACTGCAGCGTGCTGAGCAAGAAGGGCGATTACCTCAAGTACCACTACAACGCGTCGCTGCTGGACGGCACCCTGCTCGACTCCACGTAAGTGCCCGGGGAAGCGTCCCCTCGGGGTGCGGAAGCCGAAGGAACAACCTGCACACGCACTAGGGGTGAAGAAAGCCTTTTTGTGTCCAAAATGGACTGCTTGTGTTGGAATATGCCTGTCATGTCTGCTACCTAGAGTGTGTAGGGGAAGGAAAGGGATAGTCTGTCCTAACTGAGAGCAAGGAAGATATTGGAGTGTGCTGGGAAGGAAGATGAGGGGCAGGCAGGCGGTGAACATGGCTGTGCAGGGAACAGTCACCCCGGGTCTCTGCCCCACACATGTCCCAGCTTTCGTGTATGGGGGGCTGCAGTAAAGGTCAGCCCGGAGAAACTGCTTGGGGGGCAGCAGGGGGCTGGGACAGCAACGCTGCCCTTCCTCCTGCTGGGGTTGTGAGGAAGGCCGGGGCTGCTGCCCCCGGTCCAATGACTGAAGAAAACAGACTGGCAAAAGAAAGCATCATTCCAAGCAACGAGTGCCTAGGGATTTTCTGCTGATTTCTGCTAATGTCTTATTTTAGAAGTAAGATACCAGCAGCAAGGTGCAATTCACAGTATAATATTGCGCAATATTATCTATATATATATATATATATATACACACTATAGTACTAGTGTATATACTATGCTATATATAGTGAATATGTAAAAATACATAATATATAATGATGTAGCATTCTGCATCATTATACATCTACATCTATTGATGATACAATATATAATATTGTAGCATTCTTAGAATTTAAAGCTGCTGTGGTTAAGTGACTAGTGTATAAGTGATGAGTACATTATGGTGAATGATTTAGTTAAAGGGATGGCTGGCACCTGTAAATGTACTCAGATTCTTGCAGCTTTGCACTTCTGGAGCAAATGTATGCCTGGAATTTGTAGATCTGCTAAAAACAACTTAGTTAAAATTGTTTGCAAGGCAGGAAGCCCTTGTTTAAAGATAACATACTTTGGAGGTTTAATTGGCAGGATTGATTATAGTAATTAGATTTAATTCAAGGCACCTATAATTTTAATACTGGGGCACTCAGCCAGTCCTGGCTGGCAGCAGGGACCCCTCAGTTTGGTGCTGGCTGCAGCTTGATCCTTGAGCACAGCTCCAGGAACCTGCTTGGGGGAGTGGAGCGCCGGGCACGGAGTGGATTTTTGTCAGTGGCAGGACAGTGATGACACGATGACACTGAGCCAGAGAAACTCTGTTCCATGCTGCTGCTTTCTCCTGACGATGTTTCCTTGTCCCCCCGCAGGCTGAGCCTTGGCAAGACCTACAACATCGTGCTGGGCTCGGGGCAGGTGGTGCTGGGCATGGACATGGGGCTGCAGGCCATGTGCGTGGGCGAGCGGCGCACGCTCGTCATCCCGCCCCACCTGGGCTACGGAGAGGAGGGCGTCGGTGAGTGTCCCCCCGGCGTCGCTGCCCCGGGCACGGCTGCTGGTGGCCGCGGCAGCTGCCTCAGGCGAGGGCCGCGTGGCGCCGCGCGCAGAGGCGGCTCGCGCCGAGGCGAGCGCTGGAAACGCTCCCGTGGGAGGGTAGGGAGCATTGCCCTGAGGGCTGTTCGTAAATAGAAAGTCCTGAGGGTCACAAATAGGCAACATTTGACACTGTTACCTCGCACCATGTCATTCCAGGCAGTTAGAATTAATTGCAAGTTTTATTGTTTCAATAAAACAATATTTTATCCTGCCCCCCCGGGATATTGGGCATCATTCACATTGCGTTAGAGCAACCCCAGTCGGTGCTTTGGTAGGTTGCTGCCTATCTGAAGTGAGCACCATTATTTGCTATTGCCCAGCATTTATAGGTGACACCTACTTTATTTTTGTAAGACTAAATTAAGTGTATGCAGCGGAGAGAGAAAGGAAAATCAATTCTTTCCCACAACTTGTAGTCTATGCATTTTTTTTTAAAAAAAGCTGCAGAATTATTATAGATATATATATCTAGCACTTTATACTAAGTGCTTACCAGAACAATTGGAATGAAGCTTTTTAAGACTTGATAGTGGAAATAATCCCTATGCTAGGGAATATACAGAGTGGTTTACACACGTGCAGACGCCGTGTGCCGTGGGTGACGCCGAGGCCTCAAGTGCCACTCGTGCCATGTTTGCCCCTGGCTCGACCCCTCACGGAGTCCTCCAGTGGCTGAGGTGGGAAGGGCCCCTGGAGGGCCCCTGGAGCAGGGTCCTGCCCCAGCAGGGAGCTGTGGGGCAGATGCAGATGGGGCTGCAGGGTCTGTGCCTCGTGGTGATCGTGGCTCCGTGCACAGGCATCCGCCTGCACCCGCCTCGCGCTCCGTGGCCTGATCGGGAAGGCTGGATGGGCTCAGGATCACCTGCTGGAGCGGGAAGAGACGCTTCATTCTGGGGGAAGAGGGTAGTGGGCAGGGGAAAAGGTTAAGGGCAGCGATGTAGGGCAAGGTGGGAGAGCAGGTGAGAGGGGACAAATCCCTGTCCTTGCTGTTTGTCCTGGCAGAAGGGGAAGTGCCCGGAAGCGCCGTCCTGGTGTTCGACATCGAGCTGCTGGAGCTGGAGTCCGGCCTGCCCGAGGGCTACATGTTTGTGTGGAACGGCGAGGTCTCCCCCAACCTCTTTGAGGAGATCGACCAGAATCACGATGGAGAGGTTCTTCTGGACGAGGTAACCCAGCCAGGAGAGCTTGTGCAGGGGGGTCTCTCTCACTCCTTTCTCCTTTCTCCTTCTCCTCTCCTCCTCTTCTGCTTTCCTTCTCTTCTCCTCTTCCTCTTCCTCTCCATGGTTGTCAAGTTAACAGGAAACCAGTATGTTAAAAATATGATTATTTAGTTTTGGAGATGGAGCTACGAAAAGTGAGGTATGGAGTGGCCTTGCTGCTTCATTTAGTGTCCTTGTCACTCTCGCGCCGCCTCTTTTTCCCTCTTTCTCCCTCTTTGCATCTACCTCCATCCCTGCCCTCACAGACAGGACGGGAGTTTTCTCTAGTCCAGAGCAGGAACGAGGTGGGATGTGACTGACCCACATCCCTCTGGTCCCGCAGCAGGAGGAGAAGGAGGAGCAAAGGACGTGTGAGAGGAGGAGCTTGGCCTGAAATGTGTAACAGGAATGTTAGGAATGACCCTCGGAGCCAAAGCCTGTTTGACAGGTAGCAGCAGGGCTACAGTAACGGGAAAACCTGGGACTGACTCGATTGATTTGTTTTGTTTGTTTCTTGCTTTCCTTTTGGCACGGCAGCCTGCAGGGCTCTGTCAGATGCTGTCTGATTGCCTTGAGCAGCTTCAGTGCTTGCAGCAGGAGAGGGTTTATTTGGAGAATCTTGGCTGTGGCCTTTTCCTCCCTTTCTCCCTTCTCCCACTGCCAGCCAGAGCCCATAGCAATTGAATGGAGGCCTGAAACTGCTTGTAATAAATGCTTGGTATCCTTACACCTTTACTCTCATAATTTGGTTTCCTTCTCATTTTCCTTTGGTGTTCCTTCCTGCCACATGTAGGTGAGTGTCTGCCTTGTAGGGGGAGCTGCTTGAACCAGCTTGCAGAACTGAACCGAGCTCTCCCCATACGGGTCTGATCCCAAGTCACCCCTTTTGTGCCACCCATCTTCCTCCTGAAGTTAGGGAAAATAGCTTACCTTGTGAATAAAACCCGTTGCAATAAAGGATGAGCTCCACACTCTGTGTTTTAACCTCGTGCTAAGTAGCCCAGTTTAGGTTACGAGTGTTTTAGGACAGTGACAGGGCGTTTTTATGTGCCCTTAATGGTAGGCAGTAAAAAGCTAAACAGTTGACAGCAAATAAATCCTTGATTGTAAACGTTCGCTCACTTGCAGTGTCTGTCTCATCTGTTTTTCTTTCCCTGCACCCAGTTTTCAGAGTACATTCAAGCCCAAGTGGATTCCGGCAAAGGGAAACTAGCCCCGGGTTTCGATTTTGAGAAGATTGTCAGGAACATGTTCAGCAACCAGGACCGGGACGGAGACGGGAAAGTCACAGCCCAGGAATTCAAGCTGAAAGACCAAGAGGCCAAAGAGCAACACGACGAACTGTGAAGCCAGGAGAGGAGGTTCCCGAGCTGAGGGGCCGCCGGGCTGCGCGTGTCCCGGGAGGTTGGAGCGAGCGTCTCGGCAAGGCGCGAGACGTCCCGTAGGAGCCCAAATGGGAAGAGATTTTCATTGGGCTTCTTAGGTAGGAATGTCACCAAAAAAGAAAAAAAAATAACTTCAAACTAAAAAGAAAACCAAAAAATTCCACCCCGGTGTTAAGTGCCTCAAGACGGAATTTGTAAATGGATTTATAAACTGATGGAGTCTGTTGCCAGCGTGGGCTTGTGAACCACGTGGTGTATTTTTGTATTGGGAATTGGCGGGTGTCACTGGGTGCCACGCAGTCGCTTGGAGGGATGGTAGTGGGTAAACGTAGAGGGTGCTCTTAGAGGGTTTTTTACAAGTCTTTTGTATTTAAAAATGTTTCTGCAGGAGAATGAGTCAGAAAATATTTCCCATGTAAATAGTCTGTAAAAGCTGCCAGAGGGGACCCCGGTTCCTCCTGGGAGGCGGGACACTCTTCCCGGTAACTAAAGCAGCTCCTGGGAGTGTTTGCCAGCAGGAACTCGGATGTGCCAGTCGCAGGGCACGCGGATGGCAGCTAGGCCAGTGGAGAGTGTTCATAAACTAAACAGGCCTAGAATGTAATGGGGTATGTGCTGGGATTTTGCTTTTCAAAATAAAACTTGCCACCATCTGTTCCATATTTACTTAGAGCCTTTGAATCCTCTCGCTGGCGTGGTAAAGCAGCGCTCAGAGCGGGGATCCCCGACTTTGCTAGTCACAGTCTTATTCAGAGTGTTTTTAGACTCCGAGTGTTAGTATCATGTGGTCCAAATACTGCCATAGGTACTGGATAAAATTGATTTTACTTCAGGCTTGTGTCTCCTATTTTGGGAATGGTTAGACTAGGGGCGAGTACTTGGACCTGACGCAGCGGAGCCGCCTGGCAGGGCGAGCAAACAGAAAGACAGTGATAAAACCAAGGAGCGAAGCCGCTGCTTACGCCGCGACACGAGGTGAGCTGGGGAGTGAACACTGTGAGCGCTGATGCGGCCCCCATTAGGCCTGTAAGTGTGACACAAAACACCCTGCACAAACAGACAGGTTTTCCTGGAAAGCTGCGCGATTCCCTCCCGGAGCACGGCTGTGTGCAGCGCGGGGACAGGCAGGGAGGCAGCTCTGCTGCCGTTAGGTGCTTTGCATCTGGTTTCTTGCTCTCCTCCATGTGCACGTGTGGGCTGCGGGCTCCCCGACCTGCTCTTTTTGCACACTGTGGTTTCAGTTGGCTTTTGTGCCAACACTTTTTTGTCAATTTTTAATACAGGTGTTGTCATAGAAAACGAAAAGTGAAAATTTGGGAGGTTTGGTACCTGTAGCTGTTGGATAACTGATCTTTCTGTGACATAAGATGTTGATGAGCTCCTGCTGCCAGCGCCGGCTGGTCTTTTCCCGGGTGTTTGCCACGTGGGGAGGTAGGAGGGAGCAGCCGGCCGCCCTCTCGGGTGCACACGGACCCGTCCCGATACATTCCTCCTGCTGCTGCCAGCCCCTAGGGAGAATATCCTAAACTAGAACTGCTCCACTCAAAATGCCGCAAAATAACAAGCTGGAATAAAGGGTTTTGTTTCCGTAGTTCACATAGGTGAAGGTAAATCATTGTTTGGCCTTGGAAGGAGTTTATTGATTTATCCCTCTGCTCTGGTGGCTGTTGGGAAGGGGACTCCAGGTTTCTCCAGGCAGGGGCCGCGGAGCCTCTCGGCTGCCGGAGAGGCCTCTCCTCAAGGTGATCCCTGTGAGCAGCTGGGGCCGGTCGCTGGCAGAGAGCCGAGCGGCAGCGCCCGACGGGAACACCAGGAACACCGGGAATGCTGTGGGAGCGCGGGGCTTGGCATGGCTGCCACTGCCACGCTCGGGCCGGCGCCTGCTGGGAAGGAGCCACAGGGAACGGACCCCGCGCTGCCCACCCGCCCTCCTCCGAGCGGGAAACAGGGAAATGCAGGTGTCCGACTTTCAAATGAGATGGATTCGGAGGCTTCTGTACCTGCTGAACTGAGATACTGACCGGCTCAGGACCACAGCGCCAGCCTTTCTGTATCACCAGTAATTGGGTGAAATTAGGTGCTTTTCTTTAGCTCAACGAGGGGCAGCTGCTCCCTGGGAGGCCAGGGAGGCTGTTGGCTGAGGCACCTCTGGGAAGAGGCCTCTGCTCACGGGCACCAGGTAGTTGTAAGCATTTTTCTTCTGCACGATTCTTGTGTTCTAATTTACCACATAACTGCTCATGATTTATATACTTGAAAATCAAAAATGAGTTTGCTTTTCTTTTTTTCCTTCAGTTTGTGTAACTGTGCTTCTCACTGCTTGCTTTAGATGTCAGAAACACCCTTTAGGTTATGTAAAGGTTGGGGCACCGCGTGTGATACTTTCCTCTCCAAGCTGTTCATGACTGAAAGGTGCTGTTTGCATAATCAGAATTCTTGTGGCATAATAATAATCCTTCCCTAAAAGGGACTGGATAACACAGATGGCAATTCCAGGTTACGAGCTTAGACTCCCGTGTCATTTTGGCTTGAGGTAACTGGTCTGCAGTTTGTTTGTGGTTTTGGAGAGGTGATTGACAGGATTAGTTCTTCTAGCTAAAATAACATGATTAGAAAGGTGGGATTTTGACCAAGGATAGGTGTCACCTCCTGTTTTGTTTGTTTTGGAAAAGTGGAGGGTATCTGTAAATAGGTTTTGCTTTTTCTCTGCGCTCCTGGCTTGGAAGGATACTGGATGGAAGGATGTTGTTAATCTGCTGAGTTACGGGACCATTTTAAACGACCCTCCCGACCCAGATGTATCAAGGAAGTGACGGCTTTTCCTCCGGAACGCTGAGCAGATAGTGATCCAAGAATTTCTGGGGATTCCCGTGGTGTGGGCAGGGGCTCCCGTGGTGCACGAGGCTCCAGGTCGCTCCGAGCGCGTAGCCGATGCCGAGTCCCGCTCGGGCAGCACCGGAGTGCGCGCCCGGAATCCGCAATGGAAGCACAGGCTTCCAGCGCTGGCCGGGCTGTTTTTGGAAGCAGTCAGATGTTTCCCAAAGGGATCAGGTGCCTGATGCTGCCTGGGCTCTAGCTGGCTCCGGATTAATTTACTACCTCAAATTAAGCTGGAGGTGGATGGATATCTGCTCTTGTGATCGCTTCTGAAGATGCTGCTGTTTCTTGGCACGCGTTTTTCTGTTCTTTCGTTGCTTGTCAGTCAGGCTGGGCTCGCTGGAGGTGCCCATCCCGCTAATGGGCTCCCTATGGAGCTGGCTGCGGCTCAGGAAAGGTGTGAGGGGAGGATGAAGGAGCCTGAGGGAGAGTCCTGCCCCCAGTGCTGCCTACGGAGGCTCCTTCCAGCTGGCTGGGGAGGTCGGGGCCGGGTGCTTGGTGAGGCTGGAGCTTGGCCTTGGAGCAGCAGAGTGTTAAGGACAGCACCTGAGGTGGGGAGGGAACCGCGGCTGCGCACAGCAACCCTTGAGAAAGTGTCTTACGGGGATGAGGAGCTGCCTTTAATTCCAATCTGCGGACTTAGAGTTTGGAGTATGACCTTCCCTCCTGCCCTCCCCACTCCCAGGCTCCCCAAAGGATAAGCACACAGTAGGGATACAGAATATTCTGCAACGATCAAACGTGTCGAAAACATCTATTGAGAGCAAGCACTGTCTGAATCGGGTGAATAAAGCATTTTTACTGAGGAAAAATATGGAAGATTTGGGTGAACATCCGTAGCGCGTTAATGGGATCCTCCAGGGAGCGGCGGCGGTGGTGCCGCTGGGAGCCTCCTCGGGAAGGCGGCAGGGCCGCGGGAGCCGAGCGCGGGGCTGGCGCCTCTGCCCCTGCGCTTCACACCGGCTGCCGCTCCCGAAGGCCGGAGCTAAGGAAGGGGAAGCGCGGTGCTCCAGCAGCAGCGTGTAGCACATCCACAAATCCAATCCAAATCAGCTATTAACAACAGGAGTGTGAGACAAAGAACAGCGTAACGACAGCTAAAGGAGCTTCTAGGTGACAACTGGCAGCGTGTATACTTCCAAATACCAAAAGGATGGTAAGAGCTTTAAATTAAATAAACCAGTTCTGTGAATGAGTAATAAACACAAGTAAGGTGGCACAGGTGTGTTCTTCTGTCCGGTGGCCTCCTGGAAGGAACGGAGTGACTCGAGACTGCGCTTTACAGGATTTTCTGTAGGATGGAGTTGGCCACTTCCAAAGATTCATCTTTCACCAAGACAATGTCGTAAGAGTCCATATATTTTTCCAAAAGCTCGTCTACCTGATTGCAGAAAGCAGAGAGGGAGAGAGACTCGCTTAGATTTACAAGATTAACACATTTTTCTTCAATAAAATATTGCCCTGTGTTCCCACCAAAAATCAGGGAATGAGCCATGTGGAGAGGAGTTTTCTCTCAGATGCCCCTGGATGCACAATAATTTACCAAACACTCAGTTCTGTCTCCTCCAAGGCAGCAGACACAGTGTGAGGTTGTTATTTGGAAGACTACAGTTTTGCTCAATTCCTGATCTGGTATTGAAAGGGGAAAGGGACAGAGGAAAAAGGAATTTCTGAGAATTAATTTCTTCAGTCTTTGAATTTTAAATCTTCCCCAAAAATGCCTTTTAAATTTTTTTTTGTTCTCAGAAGAATTTCAGTACAAACAGCAGAGCAATTTGCATTTGTGTTTTCATAACTTAGAGGTCAGGAAAAACCCTCGAGAGGCAAGGAGCCCACGCAAAAGGTTTGACATCTCACAAATAAATGCCTTCATGATGGTAGTTGGTTTGATAGCTGATACATGGACCTATTGCTATATGGACCTATAATGGACCTATTGCAAATTCTCACCGTTTCACCCGGGGCGACTTACTTTATCGTTGAGATAGCCAATCTTAAGAATGTGCTCGACATTTGCCACTCCATCCGCCATGCTCAAGTCCCCCTGGGAGTCCCCCAGCAGGATGATGTTACTGTTGTCTTTCAGCTGCTTGAAGTACTCCGTGTTCTTCAAGGCACCGTCATGTTTGTTGTAAACATGAATCAGTTCTCCTTTAAATCCTTTTAATATGCCCTATTAAAAAACACGTAAGTTATTTCTGGAATTATATGAACGGATGGAGCCTAGAAAGAAATAGAAGATACTGCTCTAGAAGCACCGTTGGACACCTTCTCCTGCGAGCAGGAGCGAGATAAGCTGCTCCTGTTAGGTGACAGGATGCCTGTGGGAGCCCTGCTGGGCCCAGGAGAGGCAGGGGGAGGTGCTGAGAGCTTCTCAGTCAGGAGAAGCTAAAGGAAACTAGACTTTCCTAGGCAGGGAACTAAAGGAGACAAAGGGCACCTGGGCGCTCTGCTAAGGTTTGACCTGTGTCCTGCCTGCTTCCTGCCCCAGGGTGTGTGAGCGGGCAGGGTGGATCTTCCCAAGGGCAGGGCAGCTGCCTGCACCTTGTCCACTGAAGAGTTCCTCTATAGCGCAGCTAAAGAGCTACTAAATCCTTCTACCATTATTATTTTTGAAAAGAGGGTATTTCATACATACGTTTTCATCAAAATCCATGAAGTTGGAAACAACTTTGACGTTAGAGTGGTAGACCCCAGCCTGGTGGATAACTTCCTCGAGGATGTCTCCGATCCCAGCGGAGAAGATGAACACAGGGATATTGTGCTCGTTGAGCTTATCAAAGAAGTTCTCGTATCCTTCTCTGCAACACAGGATGGAAATATGAGTCCCATAGCAAATAAAAAGATGGAGGAAAACAATTAAAAGAAGTCAGAGCTTTTGGAAGACTAACTTATCCTCTCTAGTGTAGGAAATGACCTTTCCTTAGTCTTTTTCCTCTGCTGACTTTGCCTCCCCTTTGCAGGTTAGCAAGACCCATTGGCCTAACAAAAACGTACTAACATCTGATTGTGTTTTCAAGACTTCAAATTGTAAAACACTTCCCCATCTCGAACTAGCAGAACTTTTTCTAGATACTTTCAGACCCTCCTTTCAATCTGCCTGCTGTAAAGATTTGACTTTCTGTAGTTCCTCCTGCAAACCAAAATACCCTTTTTGGTTTTAATTCCTGAAAACATCCGTATTGCTTTTTCTTAAAAACTTTTGAAAATTTCAATACCCAAAACAAAACTAATATACAGTATTCCAGTCTCTAAGTACCACCTCAGCAAATAAGGGGCACTTGTGTCACACAGGCATTGATAGGTAGAATTTTAGACGTGTTTTTTTTCTCCTTCTGCCATAAAGTTCCTATTGGAACCTCAGCCAGTGAGCGCAGGTTCAACCCAAATGGACTGGAGCTTTCAAATAGCCAGACTGTGAATTTCTGTTCTTCGAAAGGAGAAGAACTTACCCAGTAGGACAAACACTTCCACAAATTAAGTTCTAACAACCAGTTTCAGTATTTCAAATTTACAGATTAGTATTTTGGAGAACTTTAAAATAAATGGAAGGCATTTAATAAAGCAAAGATTTTGCTGGCTTGCAAATAGCCTTTGGCTGTAATAAAATGTCCTCAAGCCACTTTATTTTTTACCTCAGATAAAACTATAATAAGGATTAACTTTTCAAGTTGAAGTCTACATTCTCCCTTTTGTTAAAAAAAAAAGAAAAAGAAAAAGAAAAAAAGAAGAAAAGGCCACCAGTGCAGTTTTGAGAGGGTGAAAGTTTGCAGGAACCAACTTGATTGAGATGACACTCAAAATGCAGCTTTTAATGCAGCTAAACCCCTGTACTTTCAGATTTGCAGTTGATCCAGTGTGATCATCACAGGCTTGGCACTGTGAAATATCAGTGCAGGAGACATGAAGAACTTGTTGCACTCTAAGAATTGTCATGTTCCATTTTTTTTACCCAAAACCCACTTCAAGCCAGTACAGTTCAAATCTAAGGAAACTTACTTCAGCATCACATCCGATTCCCTCACAATTTCTGCGAACTTATCCTTCTGTAAGCCTTGTTCTATGAGAAGCGCGTGAGACTTATTGTACCTGCAATACGAACACAAAGCTTGGCTCAAAGAAACACCATTAAATCTCATCACCGAAAGCATGCTGTACAAGTCCTGCTTATTCAGGTTAACAACACAGCAAAAGCAGTGGTGCCAGGACTTGGAGATTAATTCAGTCAAAGCATTAGGAAAAGCTAATCAGAGCTATTGATGTGCTTTTGGAGACTTACTATTAAACCTAATATTGGTATGGTTTTAGGGTGGGAGATGCCTCTTACCATTCCACCATATATGGATATTTTTCCTCAATAGTGAGAGCAGGATCAATTTCGATAGCATAGTAGGTTTCCTTCAGCTGTAGCAACTGAAAGGAGAAAAAAAATGGGTAATGTCTTTTTATAACATTTTGTCTAGCTAATCAAAGTAACTTCCTTCTATCTAGTTCCTTTTCTTAGGTATGAGGAATCTAAAATACCCTTTGCACAGGCAGAAAGAATTCACTTGTGGATATACCAAAGAAGAATAAGTGAATACTGTTAAATTCTATGCAATTATGAAGAACATTAGCATTTCTGTTCTGCTGGTGACAGATACAATTCTAACTCCCTGCAGTCAGTGAGGATGCTCTCACAGTAGCAAGGATTGGAGAGTATCCTTGTCCTACACTGCTGTGTAAGGAAACATGAAGGAGAGACTGAGCACAGAGCAGTTGTCTACAGCAGGGACCAACAGTGATTCTGTTTTCTGATTACCTTTTTCCGACATTCCTCTGTGATGAGCTTGGAGTTATCAATGATGTCTGTAGGGGGTGGAAAAAAAATCTTATGTAAGACACTCTATTTCTGCTTTTCTCTACAACACTGTAAATGACATAGAAGGTAGTGTCTGAGGATAAACAGCTGTTCTTCAGAATTGTCTTACCAAAAAACAACTGAAAGGCATGTGGATTTTTTGGGGGGAGGTGATGGGGAGGTTGTTTTTCATGAGCATGATGATGTATTACAATCCTTCCCCTCATCTCTGAATCAAGAGGTTGAAAAGGTAATTACTCTTTCTTAAGATGTGTTCCTGAAATAATCACCAGGCATCCTACGTGTTTTAGTATGCTTAGTATATTTAGTCCATTAGAAAATTGGTTCTTTTCATCTGTGGCATTTTAAAACAAAGGAAAACTGTCAAGACTTCCAAGGGGCTTCTTAGTTTCAGGACTATTATGGACTCGTAAGAAAAATGTCAACCACGTACAACCACACACAGCTTACAGTTCAGAACTTAGTTTGTAATTATATATGAACTTCTCTGAATGTAATTCACACTAATGATGATTAAATATATATATATATATATATATACACACATAAAATTTCACAGACACTCATTCTAGATCTTCATTATGGTTTACAGTTTAGCTAACAAGGCAATATCAAATCTCATATATTGAGGGATAAATGAGATAAAAAATTAAAATCTGTGAGAAACTGAAAGGATTGAACAAAACATTTCATATTTAAAAAAAAAAAAAGTACTCACTATGGCAAGTTGGACATCTTTTTCCATTGAAGGAAAATCTACTTAATGTCATATCAAAATCTGTAATAATCTATTTAAGAAAAGAAAAAGCAAAACTGTCTTACAACATGAAGGGACAAAATAAAGAATGGCTAGAACTTCTGAATAATCAACAACAGCTGCAGCTGAGAGGCAATTCGAGACTGAATACAGATTTCTCCCTAGTTTCTTGAACTACAGGGAGGTAAGCCATCCGATGGGCCATCAGAGGAACGTTTTCTTAGGATTTGTTTTAGTTCCTTTGGTCTGAATAGTTCTTGAAGTTACAAATTTTATGTCTACATCATTTCCTTAATTACAGACTGTTTGAATTATGCTTGAATCAAGAGGGATTGCTGAGGGAGCTGACAGATACAAATTCTGGAGGACAACTGAGGGCTGAACTGAGCTTGAAAGGCTCAAGCACATGTATAGGCTTCTGCTACGTGTATTATTCTTAAACTGCTGTCTTTCTGATCTGGTTATTCCTATTATTTTTACCTGAAGTTTGGCAGCTCCACCTTTGATAAGGCCACAAATAATCTCTTCTACTCTTCCTGGGTCTTTGATATGGACAGTCTTCTTCTGAAATTCTGGCATCTGTGGAGTAAGAATGAAGAAATACTGACAGAGAAAACCTACAGGGCAATACCCACTGCCCATCAGACTGGAGCTCTGCCCACAGAAACAGTTTCATGTGACATCCAGGCTCAGGTATTTTAATCGGGACAGGAAGACAAGAGTGAGATTGAAACCTGGATGTACTAACTCAGGAGCACACAGAGTTTTGTTTGCTTTTCATGGGTGTTGTCATTCCCTTCTCAAATTACTCAGTAGGTTTGCACTCAAGGAAAGGATGATCCTACGCGCGGGAAATAAAGGGAATGTAGAGAAATGGGACATCCAGAGCCACTTTGAAGCTGAAACGAGTCATTGGGAAATGGTGCAACTTAAACATACTAGGTCTCTTAAACATACTAGTCATGCTATGTGCTAAGCACTTACTTGCTTACATAGCATAGCATACTATGTACTAAGCACTTAAGGTCTCAGCACAGGCAAAGACAACAGCCAGGTTTCAGAGCCCCGTTGTTGTGGCAGCTAGGAATGCTGCAGCACGCGTCGGCTGACAACAAGTTGCCCGGCTCCCCCTCAGTCTGTTTTCCTGATTACCTATTACCTATTTTCCCATTACCTACTTGGCCACAAAGCTCCAAAGT
>JAVCKT010028033.1:0-11704 GCA_032273925.1 Rhynchotus rufescens | reverse complement strand
TACTAAGCACTTAAGGTCTCAGCACAGGCAAGGACAACAGCCAGGTTTCAGAGCCCCGTTGTTGTGGCAGCTGGGAATGCTGCAGCACGTGTCGGCTGACAACAAGTTGCCTGACTCCCCCTCAGTCTGTTTTCCTGATTACCTATTACCTATTTTCTTATTACCTACTTGGCCACAAAGCTCCAAAGTGACATATGCTACCGCACCTAATATTTCTCTTGAATTAAGAGTATTTCCTAAATAATTAAATTTGCATGAGGGGTGGGAAAAAAAAAATCCAACTTCCACCATCTTTTAGACTCTCTTCAACCTGGCAGAATTACTAAGGGGAGCATTTAAAGGGAGCAATCTCTACGACAGTAATATTGCCTTCCTTTACACCCATGTCCCACATGCCCATGTGCTTCTCAAAGGCAGCCCTGTAGACTGATGCGACTGTAACGGGCAAAATGCAGGCGGAGGAGATCCCTCAGGATGTGCTCTCGTCCGCCCTTGTCCTCGGGTGGAATCGCCGACAGCAGCATCACTCTGGACAGCTGCTTGTCTAACCTGTTCAGCTCGGGAATTCCTCACTTTCTGCAGCGGTTTTCACCGTGTCTCTTTCTGCTCCAGGAAAGCTTGCTTATTCGCCAACCTTCCCCCTGCCTCCTCCTTTAGCCCAACCTTTCCTTAGTGCAACTGGAGCTTATTTGACCCAAATGTCCATGGAGAGAAGTGTATTCTCCCGAGGATGCTTCCCTTTTCTCCCCTCTAAAGAGCTGCCATTGCTCAACTGCTTCAGGCCTCCTCTACCTGCTGCCTGAGCCCCTGCCCATTCCCCAGGTGATCCCGGCCACTCCATCCCATTCACCCTGCTCTGGAAACACCGGATTCAGAACTGGGCACAACCTTCTGCACTGCTCAGCACTGAAAAGGCTCCAGCTGAAAGACTAACTCTGGGCTGTGTCTTTTACATAGTGTTTTTCCATAAACATTTGAATACGTTTTCTTTGTTATCAATAATGTGGTGATACTGATTCAAGTTCAGTTGGCAATTTGCAACTGTTTTCTCAAAATTACTGTTGGGCAGAAATTGCTGTTAGAAGTGTGAAATTCTGCATTTGGCCTCGCTAGAATTTATCTGCTCTTCCAGAACAATACTCCCATTTGCCAAATACAACAAATAATTCTAATCCTCCAATATACTCGTGGCCAGTTTCTGGCTAATGTTGTCAAAGATGCTAACGAGAACAGACAGGAGGGATCTTCTAACAGCCTAACTATGAATCAGTGGTAGTTTTCCATGTTTTCCACTCATCTAAAAAGTTCCTGCTATTCCACAATATCTTAAGAAAAAGCCTCATGATGTAATATTTACTGCTAATTTGTACTATAAGCTTGATAAAGAAAGAAATGGCATTTGTGTCACATTAATTATTCTTGATGAACCACTGGTACTTATTCATCTCCATATTCACTTTTAGTGTTTGAAAATATATTTTTCTAGATTTTTTTTCTGGGAACTGAATTAAGCAAAAAGTTTTTAATTCACTAAACCATTTTTTCTTCCCTTCAACAGATTAAGTTTTGCTTCCTTTTCATCTGTTTCATTTTATTTGTACTTTCCCTTTACTGGCTCTCTCATTTGCTCTCTTAGTGAGAATCCCTTAATTTGGAATAATTTCTCTTCCCGTTTTCTGTCGACCTGAGGAAAATCTTAAGGCAGACACATCTCCTGTAGAAGTGGTACCTTCTATACTGCATTAGTTACTTTTTGGGTCGTTGCTCTTCCTTGTTACTCTTATTAGCATAGCAAATGCAGAAACGTGTTCTTCCAAATGGACTGGCTTCCAAATGTTTGTACCAGATCTGGAATCTCTGACAGCGTTGATGATCAGAACAAAACCTTCGTGAAAATGCCCAGTAGGGAATTCTTAGGGAGCTGTTTTCAGATCGACATCTGCAGAGCACTTATCTTTATTCACAAATATGGAAGAACAAGAGAATCAAGTGATCCAGTTGCATGAAAGGAAACTCAAAATCTGCAACTCTTTCCACAGTGTTTTATGGAGTTTCTCTTGCATTTTGTACAGTGCTGGCAGACAAAACTGCAATAGGCAGATAGCAGCTCTTTGGTGGGTCCACAGCACTGTTTATTGTGAGATAAGGCACTTGACTCTGTTTTGCAATTTTTTCACTGTAAAATGATGACTATAATTCCTTTGGCTTTGAGGAGGAAAACTCTTTATACGGTTTGAGAGTTAGAATGCAGAAAGTAAACAGAGGGAAGTCTAAACGTGTCCCTCAGTAAGAAGCAGTTTCAACAGCATTCGGTCTACTCGGACGCCAGGCAAGAGCCTTCGTAACGAGGATGACTTAAAGGGAAGGGCTGCCGGGGACGGAGCGGCCGAGGGAGCCCCGGGCCAGGGCACCTGGCCTGGCTGCTGCGCTGTTGCTTCAGGCTCGCACAGGTTTTGAAACCAGCGGAGGAAGCACACCCTTGGCAAACACTGCAGGGGATGATGTTAAACAAGACATTGCTTAAGAGCGAGCCTCATAAAACCTTCCTTCTGTAAGCTGCTAAATTGCCCTGCTGTACTCCTAAACAGCAGTTCTGCCCGTTAATTCATTCTGAATATAGTTTTATTTTCACACAAAGATTGAAGTGAGGTAAGAGGGAGTATTCTACCATAGGGGGAGAAGTCTTCTGCAGCAAAAATGAGTCTTCATAGTGAATAAGGCACATGATAAAGCCTCAGGCAACCATGATTAGTCAAAACAGGTAGTGTCACCATCTCTATTTCCTTGTATCTATATTTACAACTGAACATTATACAGTAATTACTTTATTTGGGCTTTATCGTTATTACAAGTGTATGAACTGAGTGTCACCTCCAGCAGTCACCAGCTTTCTGGCAAAATCTTCTCCAAAGTTTAACAGTTCTGCCTAGACTGTTGTTTTTGCTGCATAATTGCCATGCTTCATGGTTGGAAAAAAAAGAAAAGCAGATTAAAGATGGAAAGAGCTGATAAGTCTGATGAAAGAAAAGGGAGAATGAAATACTGCTAATTAGAAAAATGCAATTAATCTAGTAAGATCTGTATTTTTATTAATTCTTCAAGGAAAGCTGTAGGCATTGAATCTGTATGTACAAAAGCCCCCAAATTCCTGATGTAGCAGCCAAGTGGGAAGAATGTGACTGGAGAAACCACCAATGAAAAAAACAATAATAATAAAAAACCCTCTGCAGCACCTAGCCAGGATAAGAAAACTTTTAGGAGCTTCTACATATAGGACTAAGGTTACATGAGCACAGGAAAAGGAATTTGTGCTTCCTTATGACACCTGAAAGTCCATTAAGCAAACGCTTAAGTGACCTTATTTATTCTGCTGTTATATAAAGGTCTGAGAAGAGCTTTACACAGGTATGTTACTGAAATAGGTTGCTGAGATAGGTGTATTTTGAAATAAATGTTGAAAGATTACAACTCCCAAAGGTCATCTGTGCTTGACACACACACACTGGCCACAAGCACATTCAAGGTTTTAGTTTCTCGAGTTTTTAAGGAACTTTAAAGTGAAGCGAGAAGGGGAAAAGTCAAAGAAAATATTTTTCAGGTTGTACTTGCTTGAGTTACGGAAGGGATAAAAAGATAGGGTGGTTTGTGATAGGAGATGCCTGGATTGAAGATGTAGGAGATTCCTTCCAAGTGCACAGTGTTATAATCATACCTTGATGAAGGAACTGTACTGGGTTCACGCAGCTTTGGAAATCCCCCAGTCCTACAAACCATAGAATGTGTCATTTAGAGCAAGGATAGTTCTGAAAACAACAAGTACATGAGACATGCAGCTATGCAACTGGGTTAAATAAAGAGGAAAACTGCTTAATGTAAAGACCATTTTGAACTTCAGATTTAAAAGAGTTTCCTGCGTGCAACCGGATTGCGAGAGTGTGAACGAGGCTGCTTTTATGCTTTATTTGGGTGCTGCACAGAAAGAGTTTGTGCAGGGAGAGACCAAACAAGGAAAAGCACCTTAAGAGCCAAAGAAAGGTCCCACTAAAGCCCCGGCATCAACGAGGTTAGGGGAAAGATGAGGGGAACTACCAGTGGTTCTAAAAAGGTAAAACTAGAAACAATGCACGTGATGTGGCATCATACCACTAACCTTATACAATAGCATTTCATAAGCCTTTAGAACAAAAAAAAATGGGGCAAAATATTTCTGTACTGATAAATTTGTAAACCTACACTACCTGGCATATAGGGTTTAAACCTATGCTACCTGGCATATAGGGTTTCCATATTACCTAATGACTACTCTAAGGTGGATGCCTCTTTAAAAGCACTGCACCCGGCATCACCAACTGATAAAGATTTAAGGGAACTTCTCTATAAATGATCTATCATATGTCTATCAATCTCACTGATTGATAGAATACTTGGTGTTAAGCATTAGCACCTCAAGCCTAAATTCTTAATAATAAAAACGGAATATTATCCTCATACCTGCAGCTATAATAAAGATATAAAAATAATAAGTCATAAAAGTGATAAGATAATGTAAAAAAAAAAACAGCCATGATACTATATTTTAATTGCATGAATACTGACAGTCTGAGAATTTCAATTATCACTTGATTTCTTTTTTCAGTTTTGTTGGTAAGCCTGCCTTAGACTAGCCTTGGTTTCAAACCTGCTAACAACTTTTGATGGTGACATGAAGGTGACACAGCAAGGACAGGGAGCTATTAATGTTATTTGTTGAGCAAGTAAAATGCAAGTCAAAATGATAAAATGGGTAAGAATCTCTTCTTTGTAAATTTTATATCCTACTTTAGAAAATGGTAAAAGTCAGGAAGAAACTATATTTATTTTGGGAACTGCAAATGCTCGATTCCAAGATCTGAGACTAGCTATCATATATACTCCCTTATAAACTGTACCAAAAAAAGCAGGGCAGGGCATCAGGGATAGCTGTGAAATCTAATGCTGTGGCAAGCTAAAAAAAAATTGGATATCAGCTTTTCTGAGGGCAGAAAGCAACAGTTTGATAAAATTCTAAAGAAAAGGGGCATGTTGCTTGATTTACATTTTTATTTTCTTTACTATTCCCTACTTATTTTGATGGTATTACAAAACATTATGTTGATCTGCTTAGTCTACAAAACAAAGCCCATTAGAAAACTGTTAAAAAGCAACTGTTAAAACTTAAGCTATTTGCAGCGTACGAGTTGCAAAACACCACACTGAGGTCATAAGAAAATCGAGCGGATGGGAGTGTGTGTGTGTTTCTTCCCCCAGCTAGATACACATACGTGCTCATGTAGATCTTTAAGGGTCTTGGCTTTAATTCAGACAGAAATTTGACTTCTGGCCCGTAAGTGCAAGCGAGGTTTCTCTCAGCAGCCCCAACTGTTAGCAGGTTTATCTGCTGGGCAGGGACACTGAAAGCGACTGCCCTTGAGTGCGGTCGCGTCCGTCAGCAGAATTGCGCAGCCTGAGCTCGAGGCAGGCACCTTTCCTTTGGCTTACCAAGAGCTAGACCCTATTGCAATTTATGTTCATATTTAGCAATTACTTTTTGTATTCTTTTTTTTTTTTTTTTTTTTTTTTTAAAGATAAGCAGTCTTAAGACTATTTCACATAATAGACTATTATTATTATGGAAATGTAAGGACTGAGCATTGAAAATAATCACATTTGCTTGACAGCAATCTGCAAAACTAGAGATCCAGCACTGGCTATGTAAAAGAAATTGAAGGTCTTGCACTTCCTAAGCTTAAACCACTCCTAAACAAATAAATAATGCAGTACTAAGTGCTGGGATGCATTCTATTTTTTTTATTTCAATTTTAGTTTAAAAATGGATATAATCTATATAAATATATATATAATTAAAATGTGCTGGATCCTGATGTTTAAGAGGAAAAAAAAATTGGAGAGACAGGGTAGACAGAGAACACGACAAGAGCGTTTTCCCTGGTGCTCCTAGAGCAGAGTACCTGTGCGTTGAGCTTAGGGCACTCCTGATTCTTCTGTCCTTGACTTTGTCCTACGGCAGCAGCACAGGTGGCAAGCAGGGTCCAGAGACGCAGGGCTTGCATACAGGCTGCCAACAAAAACCAACCAAATCCTCTTAAGAATTGGTCTGCTGTATTACTTGATCTCTGCTATTCCTGCTGCATAGACATGAAAGCAGACACGTACGGTACAGAGCCGGAGCACTCTGGAAGTACCTACATTTAAGGCTAATCTGATACCTATTTAAAAGCAGATGAAAATGTAAGCTTAATTAACCTCTTCAATAAAAAACGGTAAATTCATTTCTTTAACGCCGTTGATAATTCTATGCTATCAAGCTTATACTTTAATTTGTCAGGATAAACAACCATAAATAACAACTTAGCTAGCAACAAGCCTGGTTTAAAAACGCAAGCAGAAGGCAGCCAGTGCTGCTGACAAGAGCCGCACGCACTTACCGGAGGGTTTAGCAGGAGCAGCTGCAGGAGCGAAAGAAAATTCCTCTTGCTCGGGAAGCACTAATATAGCCGCACCAGGAGCAGCTGAGGGCGTTCCCAAGCACGGCCTGACTAATCCCGGTGCCGAGCAGCGGCTCCGGTGCCGGGGGCTGAGCGCGGAGGGCGCTCGGCCAGGCGCAGCAGCCGCGTCCGCCCTTGCCTGTGCTCGCCCTCCGCGGCAGCGGGCACAGCGGGCTGCCCTCGCACAGGAAGGCCCTTGGCTTCCAAGGCAAAAGCCTCCTTACTTTTTACCCATTTCCTTAGAAAAGCTTTCAAAGGATTTTAGCATTTCCTGTGGCAGAGCGCCACAGACTTCTTATATAGCTCTTTGCCACTGGCTGTGTTATCGTTTAGAAGGAAGTACAGATTTATCTGTGTAAGAGCAGCAAATCAATTACCTAATGAATCCTCGCTTTGACTTTAATTATCTCTGCGATGCTGGCACAGGCAATCCAGGCAGCTTGTTTGTCCAGATTATCAGGAAACAAGGGGCCTCAATGTGCTTTGGGGGTTTGTCATCGGGCAAACTGCCAGAGCAGGGATTGCTTCTCCGTGAGATAAAAGACGTATTACAAAGGCACTGTTACTATTGTTACTATTTTAATTGCAATGGGACAAGGAAGCTAATTTCTAACGTTATGCCTATTTACAGTTGTGTAGATGCTGGGAAGTGTCATATCTGGTTGGTATTTGTTAAGAACCCTAATGCTAGGGCAACATCTTATTACATCTACCTGGTAGAGCACTACCTGATCAAGTACACTGTTATAACAGTTAACATACATGTAATACTACCTCTTATTATTTAACTGTACACTAAGTTAACATACTTACAGTTTATAATATCTACCTTCATAGTAGCATACGAGGATGCCACAATATAACATCTTGACTAGATATGAAATATTTGCACAATAAGTGCTGTGCTTCATAGCAGAACAGGATTCCTATTTTAAGACAGTCTTATGAACACTGAAGGAAAGCATGCCTGCCAGCTGAGTAATGTAAATCAGATAATGGCATCACCTTACAGATTCTATACACAAAGAAGCTGTAAAGCAGCTTCAATGATGACAGAGCTATGGACACAAGTGAGTTTTGTGAAACCTCGGGAGACTGGGACTCGTGGTGGTGGAGCTGGGCTGCTGATATTCTGGTGCTTCTCAGGTGTCATTCAGTAAGAAAAAAATCATTCTAATACATATTACATATCTTAACAATTTAAAGGAAATCAGCTTGCTCTTTGGCGAAGTTGAAAAAAAAATCCTGCACTTCAGTCTTTCTTTTATGCTCATTTATGATATAATTGAACAAAAAGGTTATAGAAATTAACTCTCACCTTTAGAGAATACTAAATAGTATTAATGAAAGAACTAGAAAATGTTTATGTAAAAATTTGTTTACATTATGTAAACATAAAGACATCCAACATCTATTTCTTAAAAAAACCCACTTATTGTATCTCTAATAAAAACGTAATTTCACTCTACAAAGATGCAGTACATGAAACTTCTCACCTAAAAAACACAAAGGGCTGTCTCTGCACCTCAACAACACTTTTACCTGAAGTGCTTTACTTAAGTGACCGACAGAAAATAACAGCTACTGCTGACCATGTTGTGCTCCTGCTGACTTGAGCCAGCTCAACATTTGTTTTACACTGTTTAACTTCTGTTCTGAGGCAAATTAAAATTACTTTTTGTTTTTAAAAAGAGATCAAGTCCAGCATGACCCCTGAATAATTTCTACTCTTACAATATTGAAGGTCAGTTAAAAATATTTTAAGCACCACAGACTAAAGCAGGATAGTTATTTCAGGAGATAACTTCTATTTTAGACCTCTGTTTGGCCAAGGGCCAATCAAATACACATCCCCTGGGCAGAATATTCTAAGCAGCAAAGAAGCTGCCTTAAGACATCAGACGATTTGTCTGCCTTGTGAAACCAGGAAAATGTTCTGCCTTACACTGCGGTGTGTTAGGGTAGTGTGTTTTAAACAGATTCATGATGCTCTCAAAGAGTGTGAAATACTGATTCAGGATACTCTTTGAGAGCATGAAACACTGAAAGTTATTAGTCTAAAACAAAGGAAAATAAAGGTTCTACTGGTCCCCATGCACCTCTGCTTTAAGTTTCACCATTTCTTTGGGGAAAGAAAAGAACACAGCACAGATGGGTTACATAAGCATGTCACTTGAACTGTTTTTTAATAAGAGAGACAAAGACTTGAACTAAACTGCCACCAGGTTTTAAAGATCAAGAAATATTTAAGAGTAATGTCCATTCATAAAAATGAGAACATTTCCTACAAAAATTGGAGATAACTGTATCCTGTGTATACCGTAAATATCAGCTAACCTTTCATGAGCTTATTACCCTCCAAAAGTCTTGTCTACTAAGCCTATTACAGATGAACAACTTTGACTATATCCACGTGCGTGTAGAACTTGGCAGTGTTACCTGGGCTTGCTGTTCTAGTCCAAGGATAGCTTTAACCACTAAGATTTTTTTGCCTATTTTTTTTTTTTTATTCTGTAGTAAGTCTATTTAGTGTATGCTTTTCAAAATAAACTATCTCAGGTAGTTTCCAGAAGACAAGGAATACTGACTGAACCCGAACACCCCAGAACCAAAACGAAGCAGAAGAAAGGAACCAAGGTAAAATAATCTAATCTAAATATGATCTTTATTTGTGTTTTAGTGAATGTAGCTGATGAGCAGAATACTGATTTGCTTCCAGCAATATCTTTCTATATTCTTAAGGGACAATTACAAGGAGAATAATGTGCCATGTTAAACAAACCGGGATAAATAGAGTTTCGGAAGAGAATTTTGCAGAAATTTTGGAAGTTTACTGTAGGGATTTGGTGTAAAACAAACAAACAAAGAAAAAAGAAAAAAACAGCACTTGCTAAAAAATAATGCTTAGAAAGGGCTTTTATTCTGGACTGCCAAAAAATACAGCAAATGAGAGCAACAGTGCTGCCTTCAGAATAAAGATCTGAACATTAATAAATCCAAAGGTGGAAAGTGGTAGGAAGGAGGCGGCCAGCAAAATGGTGACATAACAAGCTTTCAAGATTCATTATTTTCATTTTACTGGAGATTGTGTTTTGGCTACTAAATTATCATATTATATGTAAATTCAGGCACAAAATGGATGTTGGGGGTAAATTCTGTATTAAAAGATATATTTAGCAGCCCTGTTCAATATAGATTTTTTTAGATCTGATCGGAGATCAGTTTTTATCATACATAAGAAAATGAGTGACAATCTATAGTTTTCCCTTTCAGTATAAAGGGGATACAGAAAACGATTCTACTGCCCTCAAATGTGCATTCAAACGTATAAACAACAACTAAACTTCTGAGGTATTTCTTTTGTTGTGTTTAGCAATACTTAATCGCTATAGCATTGCACTGAAAAATTTACCTCAGTAAAACCAATGTAATTCATGAAAGTAAGGCTATGTAAGGATAGATTTTAAATTCGGGAAGATAATACCGCATTTTTTAAACCTTGGTATCTCATCAGTTTCATTAGGACCAAGCACAGGTTTTAAGCTGTCAACAGGAACAATAATTAACTTACATTAAGGTCATGGAAGTGAAATAAACTACTTTGTTTCAATGATTTCTCAAGGTGGTTACTCTAAGAAAGTCAATAAGGAGTTTAAAATAAGTTTCTTATCTGATTCTGCAAATCTAGAAATCTAAAGCAAATAAGAGATTAAGGATCAATTTGAAACCTGTAGGAGACCATGTCTGTCACAATTCGGAATGAAGCTGGATGTGGGGATGAAAGAATAAAACTCTGGAGGATATGGGTCCCCTGGCACCTTCCTCTTGTGCTTGCGAAGGCCACTTTAATAGCAGAGATCCCTACTGCTAATAAATCAATGTACATTTAGCATCTGCCAAGAAAATAAGAATGAAGGCGGGTCAAATATTTTGTTTAATTGCTCTCTTGAGTACAGAGCAAGTCTAGGTAACAGAATACAGCAAAGGGAATTTGGTGGACTTGCATTTAAACAAGAGACATTTTTCTTTAACACACAGGTGTTGTTATACCTCTACATATTATAATTAAATATTATTTGTCATAAAGCTCAGAACAAACTGCAACAACTGCGACAGTAGAATTTTGATACTTGACGTGATATTTCAAATCCTCTGTAGAAGTCTCTTAGAAAGCAGCAATAACTAGTTTTATTTTTCAGTATTTCACATCATCTCCTCTTCCCAGTTATTACCCCAGGCAGATTCTGACAGAGTGTACAAACTGCTTAGAACCAGTTCTGAAAACTCTGCGAGTGAATGAATGAATGAATGAATGAAGGAACCCTGATATGAAAGGGAAGGAACCCTGATATGAAAAGCTTCAATACAGTGAAGAAATCAACATACTCATCCTTCAGCCAGGAAAAGAAATGAATGGATGGCATGGGGGAGATTAACAGGGAAAGGCTGCTCACCATCTTTTCCAGTTTAAGAGTGAGGAGTCATCCTGTGAAATTAACAGGAGGTGCACGCCAGCAAAAGGAAACAAACACAGAACACCTATCAACATCTGGAAGAGCAGTCTGGGCAAGAATCACGACTGCCTGTCCCATCCGTATGCTTTCATCCCTATGCATATGCTATAGGCCAACTGCTGCATACATGGTAAGAGTATCAATTGCAATCATATTCACGGAAGGTAAGTCAACCCTTCTGTTTTGTAACACATGACATGGAGAATCATTCATGACTCAGGAGAGCCATTCATTTACTTTTCTTTCCCCCTCCTCTCTCTCTGTTTTTTTTTAAACCAATTTTCTGTCAGATACAGAAAACTCATCTCTGACAAATTAAAATTTTTGAATTTGATTGGTATTCAGTTTCCTTTAATGCTGCTATATTTAGAATATGTTGGAGGATAGCCTCACATATGTTGGAGAACATCTTCATATATGAGGATAAATGTTGCAGTTCGGCTATCTGAAAGATGCACTTCCCTCTCTTATTACACATATTTTAGCGCTTACTGGAGGAAAGTTTACTGATGGTAAATATACTGATACTATATTGATGTATTGGTACACCTAATCCCTCTACAAAATACCTAATAAAAAAATAGAGAGCTTTAAGTATCAACACGATACTATACTATACACAATACTATAAAGATATTTTTATCTTTATATCTTTATTCATTTGTG
>JAVCKT010028031.1:17397-27409 GCA_032273925.1 Rhynchotus rufescens | reverse complement strand
GGCAGGAATACTTTCCAACCAGGGAGGCTACAAGTGAATTGCAGAGGCCACAAAGTCTGGCAAAATCTTATACAACGACTCATTCACCACCAAAGACCAATTGCATCACCATCATTTTACCTCTCTCTATTCCTAGCTGGAGATTTTAGAATGAGTGAATAAAACAGATTGTCTCGGAGATTCAAAGGATATTGAGAACTAAAATGATGAGGAAAATGGCGTAGTTTATTCTCTATATCTCAAATTTTGCAAACAGCCGTTAGCTGCCATAGGAACACTCCAGCAGAGGGCTGTATAGCAAAGTAATTACTTAACATAAAAAGCGTCACTGTTGCTATAACCTGCTGAGGTCACAATTGCATGAGACCTGCAGTAAAGAGAACTACAGTAACAAAAATTCTTGAGAAAAAAAATTAGCTCAGAATTGGATTTTAGCAGAACAAACTGTTCTGCAGATCATTGATGCAAGTTATTTTGCAAGACCAGTGGTTGAGAATGTGATTGTGTGGGCACAGCACGCAAGGCTTCCCATTCTTTTGGAAGAATCACTAATACTAATAACTGCAATCACCTTTCCTGAAATAATCTGAGCTGGTTAAATTAAATCCTGTGATACAGTCCAGAGGAAACAATTAACTGATTGTAAATTATTAAAGTCCAAGGATTAGTTTAAGATAATTGTTGCACTCCATATGTATTAGTGCCAAAACAAAGCACAAAGGGTAAACACTTTCTATTTATTTAATGGAAAAGGGCATTTGAAAATGACAAAGATTCAGTGAATTTAGGAGCCTATGGTGATCCTGCAGTTTAATTTACATAAAGCAGGCCAAATAATTTCAATTTTCTGTTGTGATGGAACTGTTCTGCAATGGTGTATGCTTTTTTAAAGATCTAAACATTATTTTAACATTAAAAATGATTCTTCATGACAGTAACTATTTTAGTGATATTCATTTTTCTCTGAAAGAAATAGAAATATAATTCCATGAGAATCTATCGTCTCTATTATTAACTATTAAAATGGTAAGAAATATCATGCCATCTAAAGAATAGAATTTAAACAAGAAAAAGTTTCAAAAAAATGTTTGTGTGTCTCAGCTTCTCATGCTTGGTTAGAGATCACACAGAATTTGCATGTGTTTATGTAACTCAACACTAGCAAGAGCCCAATGATGCTTATCAACTTTTAACCTGTAGCGATAGGGCAGTCAGAAACTCAATGCAGGTTCAAATACTAATTCTTAGAATTGTTCTCCCTTGTTCTCTCCTTAGAAACAACTAGAAAGAGTTTCTATATCTTATCATTAAAAAGTGCAAAGAAATCATTTGCTTGTCTTGTGACCCTGTTCTTTGGTTACTAGTTATAAGGCATTATCATTTTATTTTCACAGTGTCAGTTGCATTTTGCTACCTCGTATCCCCTGAAACCTATCAGTGATGTTGAACAGCGCCAGTATTACTAGAGCTCACATCCTCTGTTTTCCCTTCAGTTATGTTTTACTTCTTTGCTGGATATGATAAGCCTGCTGATGGATGAGTAACTTAGCACTGCCCTCTGTGGTAGAAGGAGGTGGATAGAGCCATTCACTAATCCCTGCTTGACATCATTTTTATACATACTTACGTCCTTCCATTGTCTTCTGAAATTTCTGAAAAATGGGAGAGGAAACTAGGCTATTTGCTCTCTAGAAGTTATGGAAAGTGTCTGCAAAGGTGAAGGTTTAGAGAAACTTCCACTTACGTGGTGAAAGAGGAACCCTTAATGCAGGGTGTTCACTCTTTCTAGGAAAACTGAGTGTGGACTACCTTCGTCTCAAGACTGGAATACTGCTTTACTACTACAATTTCACAGAATCACAGAATCATCACAATTTCTACCTTACATTTTCTATTACAATTTCTACAACTCTTTCCTTTGATTTCTGTATATTATGCATTGTGCTTTGCTTTCTTTGGGAAGATTTTCAGCCCTGACAAACTTTTTCAAAGAGGCTGGGGATAGGGGGAGAGGTTATGTGGTATATTCATATTCATCATGTCCAAGTAAAGAATTTAGAAGGGTAAACAGTGATACCGACACATCAATGAATGAATGATCATATAAACAGCACATGTTCTATTGCTCATAGATTTTACCATACAGAGACTGGACAAAACGTATTATTTGATCTGACTTTTCAGTCAGGAACACACTTTCTGACTAAGTCCTACCTAAGTTTCCTGTTCCTTACATTGACTTCCTGAAATCTGATTAGACTGCCCAAGGCTAGTACAGTCTTAGACCTGAAAATAAGATCATGTTTTAAAAATTAACTTTAAAAATATCAGTATAGGGTTTCTCAGTTCTTGCCCTTCAATATTTGTCATTTAAATGCACTAATAAGTAAAGAAACATTACTTCCAACTATTATGTCTATAAAGTCCGTCTGGACTTGGAAGATCATTGCCATTTGTATGCTATCAACATTAAGGAGGGCTTCAGAGCTCCAATGAGCCTCTTGGATACAATCAAGTTGGTTTTGATTAAACTGTGAGATATTTCATTGCCTTCCATAGATTTCTGCAGATAAAATTGAATGGAACTTAGCAAACAAATTGGTTGACGCTATTGCATGAGAATTCATCTCAGTCTTTCTTAGGTTCAGAAAACCTAAGAAAGGTTCTCAGGCTCATCTTTCCAAGGTTCAGAGAACTATTCACTGTTTGAAATATTTATGTCACCCTATATTTGACATCTTTAGAAGATGTAAATGAAAACAGTTAATTGGAGTGTTGATAGGAGTGTATTGCTTCGCACCACTTGAAATGCTGGCTCACATTTTTCACTAACTCCAAACCACAAGTGAACAAAATTACTTGTGTTTTATAGTTAACACAAATATTTATTATATGAAGTTGAACTGGTGAAATTAAATCTGAGGTAAAGCTGCTGTTTTAAGAAACATATTCCATATATCATAAGCTACCATTGTAGACAGGGTGGTCAACTGCAGAAAGCAAATCCTGTTCATTGTGCCTGTACACAGAAGATAACCACACATCACAGGAAAAAAAATTACAAAGGTTTAAATGAAAACTGTCTTCATTATTCTGTTGTGGTCTTTTTACATTGTAATTGTTTTCCTTATGTTCACCATTCTTCCAAATTTCTGAAAAACACATCTGGCTTCTTATAAAATAAGCAGTTATTGTGATTAAGGCTTGTTGTTCAACATACACAGCTCCTTAAGGAAAAAAAAAAAGAAAAAAAAAAAGAGATAAGTGAGTAACACAATGGATCTACAGATACTTTTTATAGGATTCAGGGTCTTATAGTATGAAGCCGGGGAGGTAACTTAATCTATCATACTGAGATAACCATCTAAATAATACAGCACAGTACAGAGAGGTAAACAATTCTTGAGAGCAGACAGGTGGTACAAAACCATAGCAACAGAAGATCTGGACAATGTGGCACAAATGAAAACAGTACCATCCATATGTATTGTTTTGTCCACTGCCTAATGTAAAACTGTAGCTTAGCTCCAGAGTATTTCAAAATGAAATTCATTTTTTTAGTACTTGTCATGTCATCTCTTCAATCTTTGCACCTGTTTCCTTCTCATCTTTTGGTTTTGGTCAACTTAGGTGAATGTATGATATTCAGTCTCTTCCCATGATCTGATCTGTTATGCCTCTGTTTCACAACCATGTTATTCTCACCAGAAAAAAAAAAAAAATCCTACCTCTGATTTTTCTCCCACCAGACCTGCCATACTCTGTGTATTCTGCACTGCCAGAGTGGCCACCAGTCTGCTAGGTCATCCCAGTGAGTCCCATACAATGAATAAGGAGCACGAAGGGCCTGGAATGGCTTCTACTGGCCAATCTCATCCACCTCAGTTCACCTGATCCCTTAACAGTCTAGTGGCACTGAGAGATAACTACTTCTTACAGTTTTCCAATGGGATTTTAGGCAGCTGTCAAGAGAACTGCTCCATTACAACTGTAGATTTTATATGCAAAATACCTGTCTTAACGTGCATTTTCATTAGCATATCAGTTCAGAGCAGTTGTGCAGAAATAAATCTCTCAGTCATCCCACTTCTGCATGTTGGCTGAAGGCACAGATGGGTTTTAGAGTGGACCAAAAAGACCTCTCCTGGGAGAAATATAACTGGAAGCTCCATTGTAGGTGCACACAAAATGTGACTCAGCCCTTCATGACAATACAAGAATCTGAACCAATATTTGGTCCTGTAGTTAGTTTGAAAGCATGTGCGTCACAGATACCTCAGTCTAAGGACCATGATAAACTGAGACTAAAATAATATCCCCAAACTACATACAGTACATATATAAATATCTCATACTCTCTTATGTGTTCTATTGAATCAAATTAATTGCAAATATAGTCATATCTTTATGCAGACCAAACTCAAACTCAGACTTTCCCACTCTCTTCTACTGTTTCACTATTTCTACTTATTTCATTGATTAACATGACTGTCCACTTCCCCTGACATTTCTTTTCCTGTAATAGCTCTCATATTATTCCCACACAAAATCTTTCCATCTTAGTAATTCAAGTCATTTGTAACTACCCAGCACTAACCAGCAACAAAAGTGAACATAGCTGTCAACAACTGAGCCATTGTCTAGACTCTCCTCATAGTCTATAGAAAGAAATAGACACTTTTAGGGTATGATTCATCTCAACCTACAGTAGATGCTGAATAGAGGTCAGATGAATCATACCCATAAAATGTATATTTCTCTTCATTGACTATTAACAGACCCCAATGTCTCTTTATCTGATTTATATGTTCACACTACAGCAACTTAGGATTAGCTGTTTTCCACTCTATCTTCTGTCATCTCCAGTTTGTTTTTTCCTTTAATATGAGCGACAGTGAGGCCTTGCAATCTAGATGAAACTGAATAAAACGATGACCCTCAGGCATAGGCTTCCTTCGGAAGGTGGGTATAGTGGGACCCTGAGGAAACACTGCACAAACAGTAGAGGGAGAAGGCCAATTATCCTCAAAGCAATATTATTCATGGTGATACTTTTATTAGTCTCTTCTATCTGACAGAAGAGAGAGAGAGTTATAACTCTCTTCATCTTACTTTCTACAGGTCTCAGTTGAGAGGCAACAAGTAGTAGCACAAATACTCCACTCAAGTCCAGTATTGTTGCCTTCCAAGGTGTAACAACTGCCTCACTGCATGAGTGGCTGGCTTCATCCCTTTTCCTCCATTGGAAAGATATATAGTTCAATTTAAATCAGTGAACATTGCAATAGTGAACCACAAAAATAAATAAATAAATAAATAAAATCATATTGTTTCTCTCCTGAGGGGAATGACTTTAGAATTATCCAAAGGAGAATCAAAGGTGATGCAATTAAGCATCTCAATTAAGTAAGCTGGAAAGCATCAAGTGCCATGTATGTTCAGTTTCATATGCAGATTGCACTTACAGGGCATCTCACGTACTTAAGCTTTTAATAATAAAGCAATTAGTTATACAACAACAGGAGAATGTGATTCTTTCTGAAATATCACTCCCATTGCCATAAAAAGCAAATAAAGTGATTATGAACACTGTAGCTATACAATTAACTGATTAAATATATGCTATACCACACCTGCTTTTCAATATCATTTTTATGATTTAAAGAATAGGCTTGTACATGATGACATGTGCTTGAGCCTGCTAAGCCTAAGTGAAATTTTTAATTAAAAATGTATGTTTTGAGATAAAACAGCTCTCTCCAAGGTAGGATGATGATGGAGTAATTCCTCAAAGAGCTGTACAGCTCACAAAAATGGCAAAGCAAAGTCAACAAACTACAGTACTATATAAGAGAAAAAAAAAAGAATAAAACAGCAATGTTGGCTGTTTCTTGGGAATTTTAAAACACTTTACTGCTCATGCCTGTTTCAATTTTCCATGATAACAAATTGGAAATATTCAAATCTGTTTTATTTTTCCTGGTGAACTAAGTTAGAAAACCAGTGATCAAATAAAGAGTACTCTGCACTGCAGGGAGTTTTGACTAAAATTAAGGTCATAGAAGGAAATATGATGACTCGACAAAGGAATAGTCAGTCCTCCAGATATCAATTATAGTTTTGGCTGAACAGTAGTGTATTTCATTTTTCATTTTCCGTAATATAAGTATCCAGGTCATCTGTTAACAGTTAATTTTTTTTCAAATGTACATGGTAAGATTAACTTAAATCATTTTTTCTGATAAAGGCACCTACGGAAAATATTTTTCATGACTATTGCAAAGAACTCAATTTGGAATATTTAAAAGCCGCAGTGTCTCCTCATCAACTTTTTTAAAATACTATATTTCCAAACAAAATACCTAGTGACACCAAGAGATATGAAAGTAGTTACACAAAACAGTAGCTGGAGAAAGAAGGAATTAATCACTCATGTTTATTTTTTTCACTTCTCATACTGCCCGTTTTAGGACAGTGACTAATCCAAATAAAGAATGGGAAACATTCATTTTTAAAGGTGTCAAAAGACAGCACAAAACCAAATCTTGTTTATAAACTGAATGAGGAACACATTCCATGTCAGCTGCAGAGAAACTGAAACTTTATAGGTAATGTCATTTTCTTAGTGTATTTACTGTAACAAGAAGGAGTATTTCATGATTGTTTTGCATAAGAGATTCGGGAACAATTAAATACATTTCACAGAAAAGGATCATCAAATCTTGAGAGGAAAGATGTATGATATAATAAAATCTATCCCTTGACAATGCAGTTTCTTTGCTGAAAATATATTTTCCGTGCATCAATCAGTCTGTTTTACATTTTACAAGCAGTGGTTTCTAGAGATTACCTGAAACTTCTAAGCTTAGAAGAAACAGAGCTATTAGCAAATTGTTTAGGATATCTGATAAAAGAATAAAACCGCTGAGGCTTTGTCAGTATGGAAAACTGAATTCCTAAACAAAGTAAAATATATAAGTGGATTTTCAAAATGTGTGTCACAAGAATGTATATCGGTTGAGGAGGGGTAGAGGTTTATCAAACATTCAGCTGAAGAGCAGTTAGTCTTGTTTTCCGATAAGCTGTCAGAAAACAGCTTTATATTTTGAGCTTGGATGGGCTTAATAGCTTAGTCACCATGTCAAGCATCAGTAAAACTTCATTCTGTCAGCAGCAGACTTAGAGTGTGCCACTAAATTTTAAAATGAAGAGTTGGCGTGAACTCTGTTAGCTATAACCTCAGGCTCTTCCTGGAACTGTGATACACCCACGCCATGCAGCCTTCACTGAATATCATGTTAACACTCCTCCCCCATGCACGGCTGTTATACTGTATGTGAACAGCAACAGTCAAATATAAGACTAAGAACCAGCTGCACCTTATTATTCAGTTCACTTTCAGATTTGCATACTTACCAAATATTCCCTCAGTGGGATAGTCATTATTTCTACTATTTTACTAGTACCACCACTATAGAATTTCCCAGTACAATAGGTCTTCACCACAAAGAATGTTTAGACTCTGCAAGGCATTTGATCAGAGATATATATTACTTCCAATGTATTTCCACTGAAGCACAAGGGAATTTGGCCTAGAGTTCCAGACACTGAAGTTTCAAGGCAACTTGGTTATGCGTCTTACTTTAAGTTCAGGCACATCAAGGAATTCATGGAACTTTCATGTAGAACCAAGAAACTGGATCCTAGAGGCCCTGTAGGTCCTCTTTTTTTGCCTGAAGAGTATCTTAGAATTTGGCACCAAGGCACCTGGAAGACTAGCAGAAAAAAGCTCATGCTAAATTTTGAAGCTTGAAATTTGTGTCTGTGGGAAATCTGTGAAAGTCTGCATTTTATGCAGAAATGAAGTAGCATTGACGTCTTTGTTTGCTTCAGTTTCAGGGATGAAAAATCTGTGTTTGCATGAGCTTTACTTCTAGACCAGTAAAAGCTATGTTCTCTGTTTGGCAGGGCTTAAATTGAAACTGAAATTCCTGCTGAAACCCATCAGAGACTATCCCTGACACAGAGTTTGCTAGATTATATAGCTCAGGACACTTCCAGTAAGGCCATACTGTAAGTTAAATTGTAAGTTAAATTATATGTTAAAGCACTTCCTATAACAAAATAACAGACGTGATATAAAGGAATAAAGTTCCTAGGGCTTCAAATTGCCACTTTTAAGGAAGTGATATGTCTTAATACTAAGACCAGCAGCAACATGGACTGTTTTACATGTTTGCTTCCTTTGGGGCCCAGCAAAGATTCACATATAGTGACATGCTTGGTGATCTGATCCATCAGCCAGATATAACATCCTTGGTTCTTATAACTGTCCTGGCAGCTAACAAGACCTAAGACAGAAAAAATCACCTTCATTTTGAGTATGCTCAGACCTTCTTTTGACTACCATTTGATTTTTTTTTTTAGAAAGGCATAATATAAAAGGACAGGGGATGAGGGAAAAAAAAGAAAAAGCAAGCAAACAAAACTGAAGTCAAAAGGCAACTGAAGAAGTGAAAGTGAATAGAATAGAGGAAGAGAAAATGGATGTCACTGAAATAATAAATATGGAATTATTATAATGTAAATTAGCTACCTGTGCCACCCAAATTGATTAACAGGTTTGTTTTACATCTATTCCTACAGGCTCTACCTTAGTTTAAGAAAATAAGATTGATCTTGAGCACGTTAATTGCTCTAGGGGATGAAAGGAATGAATAATACAAGTGGCTTGGGAAAGAAAAAGGGTTCAGTATACTACAACATACATATAAAGCATGGAAAGGGCAAGAAGGGACTCTAACATCTGTAGGGGAAGATGCACTCCACCAAGTGTAGCAATGGGAAAGCTGCAATCTCTTGTGACTCCTTGCTAAATTCAGACTCAGTAAAGATAGAGAGCTCGTACTGCGTAGTTAAAGAATCATATCATAATCATATAAGATCATACCAATACCACAGTTATTTGAGACAGTGAAAAGAAACAGGAAGTGATGGGACAGATGAAACAAGATTACCCTGGATCACAAAAGTTTTAGGAAAGTATGATAAAGAAATTCATTCTGAAACACCATTAAAGGCCTGTAAGTTAAATATGACTCAATATCTTTTGAACACCTTAGACAGATATTCACATGGGCATACACATAACATACTTCAGAAATTATGTGATTATGGGAAACCGACTTCCCACATGCAGAATGGAAAGCAAATATCACTAATAATACAAAAAAAAATCTCACATTTCTGGAAGTGACAGCAATCAGACTGTAACCTCCAAAGGCTGGACACCCATGGAAGGCACCCAGGCTCTTTTAGTCTCTTCTTCTGGCTACTAAGAGTCAGACCTTGCATGGGCTGATTCAGCTTCTGAAGTTTTCATTCTCTCTGCATTGACTGTAGAGGGAGCCTACCTCCTAACAGATTGTGTTAGACTCATTTTTGTTATGCAGCATAGGCCTAGTCACACAAGAAGCCTTGCACTGAGTAATGATAAACTGATTGGGTTTAAATGAAACAAATCTATAGCTAAGATTTTTTAATTCAAGACACACTCTGTAGGCAATTAAGGAAATTAGTGAGAGATGCCAATTGCGCTGAAGCACTCTAAAACTTAAATATATGTCAGACTTGGAATTGCTTTGTCAGAGTTCTAAATTTGTATGTCATTTGTTTTCCAAGCAAGTAGAAAAACATGTTCAATATAACTGCATGAATGATTACCTCAGATGGGATATTTGAGGCAAATGGATTCTAAAAGTAACAGAAAAACAACAACAACAATAACAACAACAACAACAAACACTGAAGAGCAAAAACATATCCTGAAAGAGAGAAACTGGATGGATAAAGACAGAACTGCTACAGTAAAGCTCAGTTATCTCTCACATCAGAAGTTCAAGGAGGAGGATTTGAACACTGTGGCCAGTGGTGTACCCTAGGGGTCAGTACTGGGCCCAGTGCTGTTCAACTTGTTCATCAGTGACTTGGACAAGAGCACAGAGGGCACTCT